>VYZS01057602.1:22843-44139 GCA_013400695.1 Neodrepanis coruscans | reverse complement strand
TTTTTGCACTTTATTGTCGGGTTTTCTGTGTGTGTGAAATAAACTGTGATATTTGTGTGTTTTCTTTCTTTTTGGGTGTGTGTGTGACTTCTCTCAGACATCTCTTGTCAGAATCACTATTTTTGTGGTAAAACCACGACACAAAATTAAAAATTAGGACCTAAAAAAAAAAATATAGTGCCAGCAGATGCATCAGAACATGGAAGAAGTTTGTCAATATTTGTCAACAAGAGACAGTGACTGCAAACTGAAATATAGGAGATTATACTTGAACAGAAGAAATAAAATTGCTTTACATTGAGGGTGGTCAAACACTGGACCATGTTGCCCAGAGAAGTTGTGGAGTCCCTATCCTTGTCATGCCAGCACTGTACAATCTCTTCTAGCTGACCTTGCTTGAGCAGGGGAGGGAACTACAGGTCTCCAGGGGAACATTTCAACCTTAACCTTTTGCTGTGTGAATTTGTTTAATGGGCAAAATCATATCCATGAGCCAGCCCTAAGGCTGCCTGGCTTACTCCAGTGGCTGTGGTCCAAGCAAAGGACACCTACTGCTTCCAAAGCTCATTTGAACTGCATTGACTCCACCTCATCCCTTAAGAAATCAGCAAAAGAAAGTAACCTTTTTCTCTCAGTTTTTTTAATTAAGGTCCTAGGCTGACGGGCAAACCCCTTAATTTCTCTCAGAGAGTGAATCAAACAGATTTGTAGCACTAACCCATCCCAAAACTGGGGCAATAAGCTGTCGAGTCATCAATGTGACAGGTAAGTCTTTGTCTACTCTGAGATTGCTTGGGAGCTTATTTAGCATCACAAGACACGACTATGTTACAGATTTTCCCATCTCTCCTTAAAACCTTAGCTGAGGCTAAAATAGTCCACAAGAGTCAAAAAGTAATTACTGTCTTTTTCTGCTGAGTTGAGCTAATTTTGGATCACTGACCAGGTTGTCATGTCTTCCTATTGCAAGAAAAAAAACCCAAACAAATAAAGTGAAAGGAATCAGTCTAAAGGATAGATCCTGTAACCTAAATTTGTTTGACTGTCAAAGATCAGACATCAGCAGCATATTTTATATGTAGATTTGCTTCAAAACCTGCCCTCCATCTAAACATCTGTGATAAACTAGAGAAATCAACTAACATTGACTGTCTCAGTGGAGAAAAAAATAAAGAAAACAAACCAAAATGTACCTCTTCTAATAATTGAATATCAAAACCTACAAAGTCACACAAGTTCCATCTTATCAGATGCCCAGGACAGAAACTTTTGTTCCTTTAAATCCCATTTCTTTTTCTGAAAAGTAGCTTAATGAGTGTGATTTAAAAATACATATTAATGCTCTTATTGGAAATTTATTTTTAAGTATGAATCACCAGCAGAAAGACAGCTTGCAAGATTTTAAGGGTAGGAGCTGAAGGCAATGACAGCCCAGCGTGTACTTGTGAATGGGAGGAGTAGAAATCAAAGACTTTGTCCTCTGCTTCATGGCTTGATTGACTTGGCAATTACACAGGCCATTGCTCTGATCTGCTACTAACTTTCTTCCACAGCATTAAGCCTTAGTTTTTAAGAGATTATACTCATGTTCAGATTTTTTTTTTCTCAATAAATACCTCTTTTCATGAAGGGATGCTTGACATATAGTAGAGTGGGGTATAAGCAAAGAAAAAGAAATTATGTAGGAGCAAATTGTAAGTGTCCAAGAACAAATTGGCAGTATTTGTTCAGGTGGAAGAAAATCATATTAAACACTTACTGTGTTCCAGAACATCATAAAGTGACACACTGCCATGTTTTATCAAGGTTTTGCATCTTTTTCAAACCAAATCCATCGACATTCCATTGTTCACAAACTCAACAGCCACATGAAGGCCATCACTTTGGACTGAAAAGCCAGTGAATTGTTTCTACTTGCTATGTACATAGTCTGGTCTTTCCATTCTCTTGGATCACTATAGCTCCTTCTAAGCTACAATTTCTGTACAGAGCTTGGAGGTCACATATTCAAATGACTGTGCTACAAGTGAAAAAAGATATATAGAAGCTTTAGCAGCCCAGGTATTGAAAATGAGGAGTACAGAAATATATTTTTATTCCATTTGTATCAGTAAGGAAGAAGAGGTTTCTGAGATTCTCCAGTAAGATTTTGCTACAAAAATACACCAACATTCTTCAACTGTCTACAAAAGAACACACATTTATTAATCAATCATACTCCCTCACAGTCAAAATGAGTGCCAAAAGCGGACGTGCTTATCGACAAATGAAAAAACCAGCAGTACCAGGAATAGATAACTTTCATCTTTCCTTGTGGTCCATGTTGAAGCAATTAGACACTAATGCTTTCTAATGGTACCCACAATCTATATGCTGCTCTTTCATGCTTTGACAGCTTGGGATAGGCAGAGTTGAATTTTTTATCTCATTGAGTGAATGAGGAAGATTTTAGCTTCTATGAATGAGATGCAAACTCTTGTTTTAAAGAATAGAGTAGAATTCTACCTGCTCTCAGGTAGGTGAAAAATTATATACTATTCCAATTCCACTGAGAAGTGAGAAAAGATGCTTCTTTCTAATCAAGTGAAAGAAATTGCTTTGCACAGGTCACTAGCTAGACCAGGGATCTCTGTGTCCTGATTAACCACTGGCTGTATCAGTTCGGACATCATTTTAGAGGCCAGAGTCAGGGGTACGAGGGTGTCCTGCTGCCAGGTGCTGAGAAGGTGCTGGGCAGCCTCTCCAGCTTCCAGCTGCTGCAGCACTCACAGCACCAGTGAGGGCAGGGAATGGCTTAACCTGCAGACCTTTGTGTTCTTCTCTCTGTATTCTATCTGCTATGATAACCTTCATACAAGACACAAAAGAAGGGGAAGAATGGAAAATAGTCTTGATCCTTGTTTAAAACAAATCACAACACACACATGTCCCAAGCGAGAAACAGATCCTGCTGACTCAAATGCTGTGACAGTCAGTCCATGCTGGAGAAGGCTGAAGACTGGCAGAGACACAAGGATGAGCATGCAACTCTAGAGAGCTCCAGTGATCCCCTGACCTACAGCTCCAGACCTTCTGGCTTAGCTACCTTCAAGCCCAGCTGTGGCTGTAGCAGCAGCTGTCTGGCACAGTGGCATCAGTCTTTGGCACATACCTCTCATTTTACATTTTTGTTCTTAATCATGTCCTGAAGTTGGCTTCTCAAAATCACTTGGATGTTAGGCAGCATCAGGGGAAAAGCAGAGGAAGAGTTAACCTCAGAAAATAAAAAATAGGTCAACATACTACATATCTGTGGGTCACATTTACCACTAAAAGACTGACCCTTTTTTAATTCTTCTTGACACAAGGTAGGGGCAATCCTATCAGGTCTGAGGGCAATGACAAGCATTTTCTGTGGCCTTTCCTCCCTATCCTGGCTCCCCTTCTTCCTCCAGCCCTCCTCTGTCTTCATGCCCAAGGACATAATTTTGGCTTGGCCAAGCCTCCGGTGTCCTGCTGCCGCAGTCATCGTGCTGCTCCCCGGGCATTCTGGGGCCCCTGACAGAGCCCACAGCTGCCCTCAGCTCAGGACCTCCCTTATATTGGGGCAGCCCTGGTCCTCCTGCACCCCTGGAGCAAGGCCACCACTGATTTCAATGCCTTCTACCAGGCCACTGCACCAGGAGCAGACCATCAGTTAGAGGCAGACAGCTATTGTTAGGCTAGCTGTTTTGGGAAGACCACCCATTCCACTATAGGAACATCATACCTTAGTGAAGATGACATTTTTTCTAGCTGATATGGGCAGCTTATCCATGGCTCTGCCATCACATGAGCCACCATTGATACTGCTCTCAGCATATGGCTTTGTTCTGCTTCCAAAGTATTCCCAACTGCCTGTCATTTCACACTCTGCTGCCTTTATCTTCCTCATCCTCCCTATTATTACTCTTGCATCTGACACCTTGTCTTCTTATTATTTAAAGAAGTACAGCCAAATTGCATAAGCCTGTTGCATAAATCCCAACCGTAAACCCCAAGATGCCTGTCATGATGCCTTGTTTCTGGTATTTTCTTCCTTACCACCCCCCATCCGCCCCCGACCCCCTGATGTTCTTTAGCTCTCTAAATCTTCAGACAAGAGCTATCTTACTATCATTTTTCGCCTGATGTAATGCCAAAGGCCAACTACCTTGCCAGGTTATTAATGGCAATTATTACAATTACAAATTCAAAAAGAATTATTTTGCAACTAAATTAAACATCTAAAAAGTAAGGGCAAGTACATGTGATGGATATCCAAGAGCTGTCAAATCTCTGCAATTAGTACCCTGTTCAGACCTAAGGGAAAAGTCTCTGAAGCAGCATTAAATTTCAGATCTTTATATTTTTTAATACTATTTTTCTTTGTGGAATTGGAGAGAGGATATATCACACAAGAATGACCATTTCCAAGGCTTCTAGGTGCATTCATTACTTAAAATCTGAAACTTCAAAAAACTTACTGCATATTGACTGGCCCCATTAGAAAACAACAGCCAGTTTTCATTTCCATTTTGGTCAATCTGTGTAAAAAAAAAAGTCAAAGTAATAAAAACAAACAAATCTGTTGCAATCAAACCTACTTTAGTTTTTACATCTTCACGATGTTTAAAGCAAGAACAAAAGGCTTTCAGTCAAGGCTTCAGTATGCATGCCCAACCACAAAAGGCAAATACATCTTTTATCAGCAATGTATTGATGAGTAGACAAAGTTATTATTTATTTCCCCTGCTAAGATGGAGTTAAAGTAGTGCAGAACTGCATATAACCTCTAAACAGGCCAGGCAATGGGATCAAAACAAGAAGCAGATATGACTCTCCATCTTATGGCATTTGTTCAAAGTCACACTTTTTTTTCCTCCACAGAGGACTTTGTAAAAATATGTTTCAGAGGTTGGTCTTTGCTGAAGGTGCAGCATGACAAATAAACTGAGTAACAAGAAAGCTCCATGGGCAAAGTCATTCATGCTAAGCAACCTTTATTCCCCTGTTTGACAGTTAAGACTGTGGAGCTGCACCAGATGGGATAGAAATTTCCCCCCTGGGATCAGGGACATTTGTTCATCAGACATTTGTGCCAGCACAAGGAAGCTGTGCCAAGGGAAGACACCATGGGCATTTGATTCTAGCTGCAGTGTTTGTTTCAAGTGCAGGCTGCATTTCTTTACCATCCTGTAAGGGCTGTTTCAGCAGCACTGTAAGGACTTGTAAGTTAGACAAATAGTTTCTGCTAAAAGTTGTTTTAATTTTCACCTACATCTTTCTGAGCTGGAATCTCAAACAGTGAAAGAGCATTTAAGAGTACTAGCTGGGTGCTTCGCTTTTAAGTGTCATCCTTGTTATTGACCTTTCCATATAAATGATGGAATCATAGAATATCTCAGGTTGGGAGGGACCCATAAAGACCTCCAAATTCAACTCATTTTATATATCTATTTGATGGATTCAAGCCAATCAAGTGATACATTCATTGGTATACAAAGCATTAGGCAAGATAAACTAAACTATCAAAATGATTTTCAGGGAACTCCTCTGGCTAGACAGGGTTGGCTGGATTTGGGAAACTCACATGCCAGAAAGAAACTGAACAAGTGTATTCAATTAAGAGCAATCATAAAAGCATAGTTTTTATAATTAAGGGACTATAGAGAAAACCCAAATCCTTCAGAGATATCAGAAATACTTGGAATTCCAGTGCTGTTTATCTGCCAGTCAATTCTCATCAGAGAATTTTTCTGTCAGCCAAGTTTAAAGGCCTGGGCTCCAGACAAATTGACTGCTCATAAAAAGAATATCCATTACATCAGAACTTTTTGCTGTATGCTGGGCTTTGACAGGCTGGAGAGTGATGTCTCCCACAGAGTCAAACCATGTGTAAGAACAAAGCCCATATGGCTGTGTTGCATTGTTCTCCTTTCTCTCATCTCTCTCCACAGATAATTTCTGAGCTCAAATTTGCTAAGATATTTAAGCTATAATCCATCATTAAACAGAAAGAAACCCTGTAAAATTTGCCATCTCCAGCCTTATTTAAGTTCTGCAAAGAGCAAATTTATACTTGAACTCAAAAGACTTCTTTTCAGGCCACAGGTTTTTAAGGAAAACGTGTCCTTCTGCAAAAATTACTATACTCCATCTCACACTTTTCGCCTGGTTATTATTCAGGCTGTAGGCTTGTTAGCATGAGGACTTCCTACAGGGTTTTACAGCTTGCTAAAACCCAGTATCCATTATGGCCTTCACATATTAGAGCTGCATAATATTATTAATAACAAAACATAGAAGGGTAATTTACTGACAAATGACTATAACTGAGTACATACAATCCACTAACAATGTTTTAAGAGAAAAATACATTACATATATGTGTTATAAGAAGGGACTGAAGGCAGCAAGGCATCTATTAATTTTAGCTGTTCCAGACAGACTCCTTACTGGCTTGTTTTTAACTTTCTTTAATGTAGCGTCCACAGCATGCCACTTTCACTAAGGCTTTGCTGTCTTTATCATTAGCAAGCTTTACCAAAATTCTGAATCTCCTGTGTCGCAGTATATGCTGTCCACCAAGGATATGAAGGAAAAAAAAAATCCTTTATATGAC
The DNA here is from genome assembly GCA_013400695.1 of Neodrepanis coruscans. Taxonomy (NCBI): domain Eukaryota; kingdom Metazoa; phylum Chordata; class Aves; order Passeriformes; family Philepittidae; genus Neodrepanis; species Neodrepanis coruscans. Next base: position 37,517 of record VYZS01057602.1, on the reverse strand, counting down.
AATATCCTTTTAGTTATTTGAAGGCTACTAATACATCAATCCCTTTGACTATTCTTTCTCTTTCTGAAGTGTAGTGTTCAAAACAATATATAGCACTTTTGTTGCAGAGTAAGCTGAGATGTGAGCTAACAGTAAACATCTTTATGGATAATACATCTAGTTACACTATTGACTATTGTATCTTTGTTGAAATTAGTGCAAATGAATACACAATATAACCTGAAATCAGATCTTGCAGTGTAAATTAAATTTAAAATCTCTTGGCCTCACACTTTAAAGGCACTCTCAGTATTTCAGCAAGTTAATTCATAATGCTATATATTTGTGTTGGAGAGGGATGACTTCCAACAGAAAAGACTTCACAAATTTTTTCCCACTGGTTGTCACCCTATTGGGATGGAATTACAAGATGTATGTCTGATTTTTTATACTCTGTTCAGCAGCTATTATGAAAGGAAATCCATGTTTCCAAGGATATTTCTGATCAAACACGTCCCCAGAGGTCTCCAAGAATCATGGTTATTGCTGATTTGGCATCTTTACCTTCAGAAAATGAGGTGGGAAAGAGAAGCAGCCACAGAGCTGTTAAGCTAAGTGGATTCTCTTACAGCAACACACCTGTATTAGCAGGAGGCACAGCAATTGGACTGTGGATAACCAAACTACCCATGTATCACAGACCAAAAAGAATGAATCATAAAAAATGGACACAGAGTAAAATAGATCCAGCTTCTCAGCAAAAGACCAGGAGGTATAAAAAGTATCAAAACTGCTTCTATAAAGAACAATGAAGGTATTTCTGTTAATCTATTCCCACCCATCCCCTAGTTACAGCGTCCTCAGGCTTCTTGAAGAATCTGCTGCTGAAATCAAACAGATGACACAGTTTCACAGTGATTACAGTGGCACAGTGTGCCAGTTGCCCTCTGTCCCCTCACTGATGTGCCCAGTAACTGTCATCTCTTGGAATTTAAAGCCAAAGACATTCACATAGTGGAATGCACTTCGTGTCTTTCAAAACATCATTAGGACATAATCTCTCATAATTTCCAAATAAATCAATCATATCTCCAAGGCTGAAGTCTTAATGTTATACTTTATGTCTAACCACCTCCCTCTAAAACAGATTCTCTCCAAGAAACTGTCTGCAAGGAGGAATATATATCTATGTCAGACCAGCTTCCAAGTAATACTGAGTTCATTAATTCCTGTTAAATTTTCCTTTATATTTTTCGTAAGTGCTTCTTCATCATGTTAAACTCCTTCCCTTTGTTCAAATTCACTAGACAGATTATCATGACCCAAAACTCTTAAGATACAATCCACCAAATCATTGTGAGAATATGCACTGACTTTTCATTTTGGAGCAGAGGCACATTTTTTTTTGTTTCTAGTTTTTTTATGTTTGTTTCCATCATTCATCTCATCTGGGTGCAGAAGAATCATTTATTGTCTACCTACAAAATCTAATGAATCGGTGAATAATTCATGCAGTGGAGGAGACCAAATTACCACCTACCTGCATCTATGGATGCCAAGGGATTAATAATCATTTATAAGCTCCCTTTTCTCTTAAAATGCATTCCTGTAGTACCAAATAACACACTCGATCAGCATTGCTGTCAACTTCGGAAAGTGAAACAGATGCATCACTGAAAGGCAAAAGTTCTTTTCTAGATTAAAGAAAATTCATGAGGAGGACACACTGTAGATCACCTCACCCCAGACTTTGAGGTCAGCACCTCATTTCACAGGAGAAGAGCAGCACGCACTTATCTGAGCTTCAGCCTAGGAGTCCATCTCTGCATTAGGGTAAAAAAGCCAAACAGATGAAAGCTACAACACCTACATCATGAAGCACAATATAATGTAAAAGGAAACCAGTATTTTCTTTTTCTGTTACCAGTGAAGCAGGTGTGTCTGACCCTCTTCCACACACACTGAACCAAGATTTTTGAACAAGAAAATACCAGCTCCTGCTGCTAGATCAGATCAATTTCCTCCTGCCTGCTTTGTAGAAGGAGGAAAATTTTATATCCTAGCAGTACTCCTGCTCCAAGAATGGAGCCTAAAGTGTCTCCATTGTGACTGTGGAGCTCAGGTCTCTCGAGCAAGCAGAGTACTATGTGCTGCATGATGGAGAGCTCTGTCACAGCCCAAGGGTCTTCACCAGCTTTTTGTACTGTTAATTCCATATGCCCCAGCAATGCAAATGGTTTATTTGATCCAGAGTTGCTTTTGGAGATTCCAGGATGCTCCCATCCCTCCTGTGGGGACACTGACATCCCCCATCCTGAGAAGAGCCATGCTCTTGGGGGTCTCCCTGCCCTGCCCCCAAGCTTAGGGGCTGCAACGCAGCCAGGAGGGGCTCTCAGCGCTGTTTCCTCCAGGTCCCCAAAGAGACACGCCCAGTTGAGAACTGGGAGCTGCTGCATCAGTCCCTCCTCCTACATCTCATCCTTTCCCAGCTGAGGGCTCCTGGCTGCAGTCGTTATCATGGTGTTAGACCAGGGGCACCTTATGCCCCGCCCTGCAGCGATCAGTGACACCCCGAGCATGAGCCTCCCAGCACAGCACCAATGTAAGGCGCAAAGCAACTCCCATGAGGCATCCCAACTTGTTCTCTCCACTTTGTTATTCTGTGGAAGAGCCACGGGAGTTTCCTGTACTATTTTCCAGTCCTCATTTCTCTTCTCTCTTGGCAGCTGGTTGACAGCCTGCTGTTGAGCCTCTGGTGCTGCTAACCTTTACCGAAGCTTGAAGCTGTGAACATTACTGCACTGCTGTGTGGTTCCTGTCACTGGTAACATGGACAGTTTTTTCCTGGAGGTGAACACAGGAAATGCAAATTTGAGTAAATTAAATAACTTAGTGGGTTTTTTTCCCTAATAGATAATATGAAATATATATCATTTAACTACAAGCAGCAAGAAAATATCGAAGTGTGTGCAGTTATGCAAGTTACACTCCTCGATTTACCTTTTCCACTCACCTCAAATACATTGTCATCAGCCTTCGGTTGTTTATATTTGTCCTGTTCGGTGGTTGGGGATTGTTGTCTTTTTTTGTTTGGTTTGGGGTTCTTTTTGGTGGGGAGGAGATGGCAGAGGAAGAGAAGAATGTTTGGGATTTTTTGGGGTTCTTTTTTTAGTTTTCTACCCTGTGGATAAAACACTCCTCAAATTCAAGATGAGACACTGGGAATATAGGGTATAATTAGTTTCCAAATATTTTCAAGGTAAACAAGCAACATTTCACTCCCCACGGCCTTAAGTAACAACTCTCAGTTTCTCTTAAGTGTCTCAGTGAAAGCCAGTAAAGCATTAAAACATAGAAGTAGCTTCTCTGAGAAGCCTAAGGCATTGTATTAAATCCAAATAATGCATCAGGTTTTGATTGCTGCTTAGGAGTAGTCACAATATGTAGCTATAAATTATTTAACATAATTGTTTACTCAGTAATTTCAGGTGCCAGCATCAAATAAAGACAGATGTGTATGACCTAAATTATCCTAAAATATCACAGCTACTGGAAGCTATTTACAATAGTGCTTTCATGTGAATGATGAATGCTCTGGAGTTGGAGTACTTCTCAAGGAGGTCAGAATCAGCACGGACAGTACCCTCTCCTTCACATCTCCTTACTGCCTTATTATGGTGTTGTACCTAATCAGTCAGTTGTCTTTGAGTAAATTTCTGGCTGGATCTAGTTGATGCCAACTTCATGTCAATTTCCCAATTCCATCACACATCTGAAATTACCCATCTGGAAAAAAGCTTAGCAAGAATATACCAGGAACATCTAGTGCTTCCACTCCCTGCAAATGGCATAAAGCCAATCAACTGTGAACTAAACTAAGAGCAGAAATTGGCATGAATTATGCAGGCTATCTCAACTGAACATTTTTTTCTCCTCACCATATCCCTGCTTTACCTAATACAAAAAAATTCTTTCAGACAGCTGTTATTTTTTTTGGCTTCTTTCAACATCATCAGGAACACCTCCCACTGGGTTGCTCAGGAGATTGCTAAAATAACATAAGTAATACAGTACAAGTATTCTATCATTAGTCATCAGGATGAATATCATTCTGGCTTTGTCTACTTCCCTCTGTGATTTCTTTTGCTGCATCAGTACAGTCTTTTGTTCCCTGTGAACACACTTGTCATTTTTCAATCCTCATAGTACCCATGTGACAAGTTATTACACTCAAAGCCTTATTATGGGCAAAAGGGGAAACACCTCATTTTGGAAGCCAAGATCTCTGTGTTAGACTAATTAAAATCTTAACAGCCTAACTAAAATATAATAAACTGTTATTACAGTGCAGTTACAATGATATCAACCTTCAGAGTCCCAATAATCTAAACAATACAATGCACAACTCAGTAACACAGTCAAAGATTGCTATACAAAATTGTTCTCTAATGTTATGCTCTCCCTTACCCTTCCCCTCTGACTACTAAGTGTGACAGCAAGTCAGCCTCAAAAGTCAATTTGCAGAGAGGGATAGGGGACCAAGATTGAAACAATTTGTTTGCATCCCCAGTCCTTTGCTAGAAGGAGCATCATATTCATGATAAGATTTCTTTCTCTCCTTTGCTGAGGAGTATGTCATCAGTGGTTTCTTCCTTCTCCCTCTAGGGCCCACATTTGAGTAATTTAATACATTTTCTAGGGCAATTCTACACTTAAATATTTCTTCACTAATGTGCAACTTGCTATTACATCCAGATTTGCTATGGGTAAAAAACTCTCTTCTTAATTCAAACGTCTCTTCCTTTCCTCTTTGTTGCCACTAAACTTGGTTTTGTTCAGCTCTACAATTCTTTAACTGAGTGTGGCTGAGCTGTCAATAGCCTTAAGGCCTCCAGTATTATTCTTTGCCCCCTTTGTTATCACCCTATGTTTCTACGACAGCACACCACATCCTCTGACTTTTGGGTGGCCTCCATTGTCATACCACACCTACATTAGCTCATGTTACTTTATGCTATGGCAAGAAATATTTCAGTCTAATAACTACTTCTTATAATTGCCTATATAAAACTATGTTGATTCCACATGCTTATACAAAATTAAGCAAGAGCAAAACAAATTAGGCCACAGCTTCCCCATCATTAAGGAAAAAAATAATAAAAAATTGTTGCTACTAAACAAGAAAAACTAGAGTTCTAGGATGGCTAAGACAAAATCAGACAAATTCTAACAAGAATCAGTTGTGAGGCCTTACAAAGTAAGCAGGTTACAGGGCTAAAATTACTAGGATACCCCACTCTACCCAAGGCATCATAACTCAAGCCTCAGTGTCCTGGAGCTTTGTGCACAGTTGCAGCCACTGAAATGTAGTGTGCTCTTGTCTGTGTTGCTTCCAGTTCTATATGGCCAACTGCATCCCTACATGGGAAAAGAAAATACTTGGGAGGTAATTAAAAGATGATTTAGGGAAAAAAAACCCAAATCCTACTACTTCAGATACAGCTATAAATAGATACAAACATATCAGTTTCTTTAATTAGCAGCCTTTTTTCCAGACAGTCACTGGATTTACTTTACTTCTACAAGTATAGATCAGATTGAGATGGATGGAGATCTTGACTTTAGCAGCCGGAAAGCGGGAAATTGTGCATCTCCTCAACAGAAGGTATACTACACATCCCAAGTACATGTCAGCCAGTTGTGTTCTATTCCTTATTGTGTACCTGTTACACTTGTTAGTCAGCCAATCATGCTTTTTCTTTTCTGCTGGATTCAAGATCTTGAAAGTTTATTGATGTGTTTATCATTGTACTTATTTTGACAAAGGTTTCCTCTATGTAAGTTGTCCCCTTGTTGTGGTCCCACTTCACACACATTTGCTGCCAAATTTCTGTCAAAATTGTCATCAGTTCTGCTAAAATATGCCTTGAGAAAACAAACTGCAACTTTAAGAGAGCACAAAACAAGCCTATGTCACTTTCAAGCCTCAATATTCATCTGCAAGTAGGAGTGGGAGGGGAAGCTGCTGGTCCACTTTCCTCTCCTGAATAAAATGTTTCATGGACGATATCTGAAGTCTGCAAGTACTTTCAGATCTTGTTTTCATTTGCCTAGACTAACTAGCTTCCATGGAGTCTAAATATACTGGATCTTAGTCTACAAGGCTGTGAGAAAGTCAGTCAAGTCCTGACAGCATAAACCAAATGAAATAGACTTTCCCCCCACAAGTATAATGTAGCTTAGAGAAGCAGATGTTACCACCTTCTGGAAGAGAAAAAAACCCCCACATTTTCAGGCAAAACAGCCCCTTAATATATATTTAAGAATGTGCTCAGTGGAATACTTGGTGCAGTCCAGAAAAGTCCAACTTGTGACAAGTAATTGCCTACAGCAATTTTTTGAAGACCTTGAAGGGAAGAAGGAAGCCATTGAAAAACATACACTGCTATGATCAGCAGGGTCTACAGTGCTACATCCTCATTATGCCAGGCACCACACAGAGCGCAGCTTGTAGAAGATTGAAGATTGTAAGGAGATCCTCTACTGTTACATATATTCACAAAACCAGAACAGCTGCTCTGTTTTGAGCCAAGCCTATTCACCTTAATCCAATTTATACTTGAATGAAATTGTCCTCCTTCAAGCTTCTGGGTTAGACCAATGCAACTCTGTTTTCACAGAATTGTTGAGGTGGGAAGGAGATTTCTGAGATCCTTTAGTTCAGATCCTGCTTAAGCATAGGGTCTCTATATCTCCAAGAACAGTGACTCCAAAACCTCTCTGGACCATCTGTGCCAGTGCTCAATCACCCACATGGTAAAAGTTACTGAATTTGATGGAACTTTCTGTGTTTCAGTTGTGCTCACTGCCTCTTGTCCTGCCACTAAGTACTACTGAGAACAGTTTGGCTCTGTTTGCTTTACTCTTCCATCAGATCTCTGTACCCATTGAAGAGATCTCCACAAGCTTCCTCTTCTCCTGGCTGATGAGTCAAAGCTCTCTCACAGTTTTTTCTCTTGTGAAAAACGCTCCATCTCCTTTACTCATCTGTATGGCCCTTTGCTGGATTCTCTCCAGTATGTCCCTGTCTCTTTCCCACTGAGAAGCTCAGCATTGAACACATCTCTCCAAATGCAGCCTTGCCAGTGCTGAGCAGAGGGGATCACTTCCTTCAACCTGCTGGCAGCAATCCTTCTAAAGCAGCCCAGGATGCTCTCTGGTCAGAGTGCATTTCTGGCTGATCATCACTTTGCTATCCACCTGAACTCCTAGATCCTTGCCTGTAAGACTGCTTTCCACATGATCTGTGATTTGAGCCTATGAACACACATGAGTGCAGGAGAGAGAGTCCTTGTTTCTTCCAGTGAATGCCTGTGTCCACAAGATGTGCAAGTGTCACACTGGGATAATGGCACAAGTTGGCTGGACTACCATTATGCTGTACTGGCATTCATTCATTGTTCTTGAGATAGCTGGTATATTTTACTTTCCTTCAGAGAACGGCAGGGAGTGCTTAGAAACTTTTTCAACACAACTAACTGGCTGATCCTCTCCCAAAATTGATATACAATTCCCATAGTCTTCTGTATAAACCACTTATACTCTGTATAAACTGACTTTCCAGTGAGTCTGAGAACACCTGGCTGTCCACATGCTTGGTTTATACTCAGTAATGTGAGTTCTTGATCCAGAAGCTGAGAACATCTTGAAATTTCTGAGAGCAAATGGAACCACCTTTGATCTCAACCTAGGAACCTTCAAAAGGCTGCATTTAAGACAAAACCTTTCAGGGCTGGTATGGTGTTATGCCTACACCATGTTAATTTCCTGTGCTTCAGACTCAGATGCAGCACTAGGATGAAAACATCCACTGCTGACACAGGACAAAAAGCAGGATTAGTCACATTTGAGCATCCGCTTCCATCCCTTCTTCAACCTTAAGAGTCTTTGAGTACTTGCCAAGTTGTTTCTCCTTTCATTTTTATACAAGTCATTGCTGATTCACAGTGGTGGAAGAGGAAAATAATGAGGGAAGCACTCATGTTGCAATACTAAAAAAGAGATAGTAGTGTAAACAACTCAGCTGGAAAAAGCAAACAACAGAAACATAACGAAACAGTTTGATCTTATGTTTCCAGATGAGCTGTGTGGATGTTCCCACACACAGCATACGCCCTCCAGGACATCCACCACATACCACGAGGACCTGAGTTTGCTCTGTGTGACCCATGTGCACAAATTTCTACAGCAGTCCTTTTTTCAGTTTATCTGAGAGAAAAATCTGTACTTTCTCTGCATAGTTGTTGTGCTGAGCCAGAGAAGAACAAGGTGGGGCATTTTAGAACGGCTTCCTGATAATGAGCTAACGTTTCCAAAGTGGGCTCAGGCAGATGCAGCTGTAAAAGTACTGTAATTCCAATTCATTGGCCTCTAGTGGAAATGAAGCAATGAATAAGACAGCTGTTTAAGAGTGATCCAGGGAAGAAAATTATGATTAATATTTGTCTTATTGCCTTAACATCTTCCTTTTTTCTTTATACAAAGCAACACGTGTGTTTAATGTAACATTCCAGGAAAATACTCCATTACTCATTTTTCTTCCATTTACAAAGCTAAATATCATCTACATCAAACAAATGTGTTTCTGACCTCCTGAGGCATGTGGATATGCAATGAGCATGTTTTCTCTCCCTTCAATATAGTTCTGGTGCTGAAATGATCCCACTTTCCACCCACAAGTCCTTCAAACCTTTAACTTCATATGACATCCTAAGTAATGAATCTAAAACAAGTTTGTAAAAGCTGTCATCATTTCTCATCCCCCTCATATAATGGAGTTATTTGATCAACATGCCATGAAATAGCTACAATAAACTATCGACCCACTTGGCATGTAACCAGTGGGCTGAGCAGGGAAACCACCCATTGCCTTATTGCCAAGGGATGTTCTTCATCTGCTTTTACAGCAGAATATAGCATTTTTTTTTCAATATATCAGTCATAATCTATACTGGGGCCACAAGTTCTTTGGAGAATTGGCTCTGCCTTTCAGGAGCAGCAGCCTCTGGGTACCAGCCAGCTCATGGTTCTCCATATTTTCCAGANTCCAGGGAAGAAAATTATGATTAATATTTGTCTTATTGCCTTAACATCTTCCTTTTTTCTTTATACAAAGCAACACGTGTGTTTAATGTAACATTCCAGGAAAATACTCCATTACTCATTTTTCTTCCATTTACAAAGCTAAATATCATCTACATCAAACAAATGTGTTTCTGACCTCCTGAGGCATGTGGATATGCAATGAGCATGTTTTCTCTCCCTTCAATATAGTTCTGGTGCTGAAATGATCCCACTTTCCACCCACAAGTCCTTCAAACCTTTAACTTCATACGACATCCTAAGTAATGAATCTAAAACAAGTTTGTAAAAGCTGTCATCATTTCTCATCCCCCTCATATAATGGAGTTATTTGATCAACATGCCATGAAATAGCTACAATAAACTATCGACCCACTTGGCATGTAACCAGTGGGCTGAGCAGAGAAACCACCCATTGCCTTATTGCCAAGGGATGTTCTTCATCTGCTTTTACAGCAGAATATAGCATTTTTTTTTTCAATATATCAGTCATAATCTATACTGGGGCCACAAGTTCTTTGGAGAATTGGCTCTGCCTTTCAGGAGCAGCAACCTCTGGGTACCAGCCAGCTCATGGTTCTCCATATTTTCCAGAGCACCAACATTTACGTAACTGAGTCAGGTTCCTATGCAGCAGTGAGGGCAGAGAGACACATTCTTTCTGGACCAGGCTCCCTTCAGCCTCTTGATTCATCTGGGATCCTGCCCAAATTCTTCAGCTGCTATAGCTGAAGGAACAGAGGCATGGAAACACCACTCTCCAGCAGTAAAAATGGAGGCTCAAACTCAGGCAACTCCCATTCACTAAATGAAAGCTGAGAGGAACGTAACCATTTCTTATAAAAGCATATCTGCTCTGTCAAAAACTTAATTTGTCTTATTTTTTTCAGGCAGAGAGGCTTCTCTGAGCCCTCTGAGATGAGCTGCACAAACCCTGGGCACATATTAGATAACCTGAGTTAACACATGCTCACAGCAAAGTTTTTACTGCAGCCACATATTTCTCTTGCAGCCATATAAGCAGAAGTGTGAGTCTACTATTTGGCAACATTTTGACTTGCCAGAACAGTTTGAGACATAAACTCTAAAAAAGCAACATTATCATAATTTAGAAAGTTTTTAAATGTTTTCTCTCCTGCATTGGCATCAAAGGCTTCATCTGGATCCAGAAAACTCCTTCACTTAAAATATCAGTAGATAAAACAAAGTGAGTAGATGCAGCAGTTTTACATATATAGATTCCTCTAATGTTTGGTCAGGTTGGCAAATAGTGTTTTTTTTTTAGAGGAAGCTGTGCATTTCCATGTCCCAGCCTCTTGCATCCACCAGTATGCCTTAAGCACTGGTTACAGTTCTTCCTTCCCCTCTATTTTTACCAGATGGGCCAGTAGTTCACCTTCTTCTCCTCTCTTAACCAAGTCACTTTTGGATTTTGTTTCTTCCAGGCTTCTTGCTTGATTTTTAGCAGCTGGCACTCCTTTCTTCATCTATCACTAGAAGCTCTCAGATGAAGTGTGACAGATCCATCAGCAGCCTCCATCATCTCACTGCGACCTACAAGAGCTGACTAAGACATCTGTATGCCTGGGCCATGTCTTCTGCTCCTCTAGAGAGCTTCTAACCCTATTTTGACTATCTAAACAAAGCCAAAGCCAATGAGTCCTCCTACACACTGCTCATGGCTCTATACCAGATTTCATGTTACATACTCTGAGGTTGAAAAGTCTCAGGAAGTGTCCACTTCCACTAATAGAAAAATTGAAATGGAAAAGGGAAATGGAAATGGAATGAGGGAAGACGAAATGGAAATTAAATGAAAAGAGGAAAGGAGAAATAGAAATTAAATGGAAAGCTGAAGATGGTGAAATATTTTGAAGAATCTAATCTGATCATCTGCAGCAAAAAGTTAAACTTTGTGTGTAATAAGCACCCTGGCACCAGTGTGCTTTTCATAGGTAAGAGCAGGATTAAATTAGAAGTTTCTAAGTTATTTGTCAGATCAATCCCTGTAACAGACAGCAACAGATTTTTACTGATATTTTCATATTGCAAACAATTTTTATTATATCCCTCTATGTATTCAAACAGCTGTGCTAGCAATGCCCTTGGTGATAGACTTCAGACTCTTCAGTTTGTTTGTATCCGCTAAATTTAGGATTGTTGTTCAAACCTCTTGATCTGACTATTGGCATGACTCATCAATTGTTGGCAGCATATTATTATAACTAATCAGCATCTTACAATTAGAGACAATGGCTTCTGAATAAAATTTGTTGACTGGAATCCTTTTTGAGCCAGTCAGCAGTAGCCATTAGAGAAAAAGCTTTACCATTTGTAATTTTGTGTTATTGATCCAAAGATGCCAGAGATAAAACACTGCTGGAAAACTTCCTGGAGATTATGTCAATACACACTGAGTATTAATACAATAATTTTTAAAAAGCCAGACACAATGATTCATTCCTTTTAACATGTCTGGAATTACCTGTTATGATTTCCGTATCATTATTTGCACTAACTAGAAAGCTTACCTTGCTCCCAAAATATTAAGATTTTAGAGGAAAATACATCCCAGCCTGAGCAACAATTCTCTTGAGCAGTTTCTTTAAGTGTCCATATTTATTTAACTTTGCAACCACACGGGCAACTACATGCATGAGCTCCATGATCAGCATTTTTGGCAAGTTCTCCTATGCTGCAATTTGCTCTTGGTATAGCTTCACAACAGAGATCAGTCAGTGCAATCTCTGGCCTTTACTGCTTCTGGCATGTCTGCCCAACATAGCCTGTGAGAAGAACGGAATGACTGGTGGAAGCTGTGGCATTTGGAGAGAGGCAGAAGCTTCCAGCTTTGGGCAGGCTCTGAAGTTGAGTTAGCCAAGAGCCCTGTCTTCTTTTAGGGATAGCACACTGCTTACTGGCTGCTGAGTGGCATTTTGCCATCAAAAGGCAATCTTCCAGCTTCCAGCACTGTTTACAGGCATGTTTCACCTATAATTTGGCATGGAAAATTGTTATTTGGCACACCAAAAAGGTTGCTGACTTCAGGTAGAAGCTATATTAAGATGCTTTTATGCCAGCATAATTTTTCCTCATTTCTATTTCTACCAGGGAATAATTTTAAAGGTCAATGCAAAGAAAAATATATCACCCTCTTATCTCTCCAGAAGAATTCAAACGGGAATTAAGTCAGCATCTTCACAAACAAATCTTTGTTTGCAAGCCCCGCATACCAAGCAGCACCTTCAGAGTGCCAGTGAAGTCTAATTGATGGCATCACCTTTCCCAACAAGGCAGGAAACCTCCAAAAAAAGGTGTAGGAATTCTGAAATATCTAATTTTTCAAAAGTTCGTATTCAAAAACATTGATTATTAGTTATTTTAATTCATACACATATACAGGATTTGTTGTTTGCCAGCTCATGTGGTATTAACTTCGTCTGGCACCCTTCATCTGGCGTCCNATTATTAATTATTTTAATTCATACACATATACAGGATTTGTTGTTTGCCAGCTCATGTGGTATTAACTTCGTCTACAAGCGTCTCTGGCACCCTGTGATACCATGATGAGCTAGGGCTACCTACAGGCTTCACATCAGTGCATGTCCTCTGTCTGCAGGTCAGCCTTCCCAAGCAAAAGTCTTGAGCCCAAATGAATTTTAAATGCCTTCAGTCATCACTCATGCTCAAATGACAGACAACACAGAAACAATAAAAGAGCCTGGGGCTTTTTGCTTTTTTTTTCCACATACTTATTTAGGGAAAGGAAACAGAGTGGACATGGCTGATATGCAGGAAAAATACATCATACTAGTCTTCACAAATGGCAGATTCTGGGACAGACACTTGGGCTATTAAGATAGTGTTTAAAAGAACAAATAAAAATACAGCCAGAATGGCAATAAATGGACTTATATAAAGTCATAAACAAGCAAAAAAGTAGTAAGCAGTTCAGATTTCAGTCCAAAAATTGTTGGGACAAACAGTCACACAAGACTGGACAGCAGGACTCATAACAGCAGCATCAATTTTATCCCAAAAGGCTTTTTCAGGATTTATCACCACTGTTAAACAAACCCTAGCCAGGATTTCAAGTGTGATATGGTAGTGGGGTTTTTGTGTGTCAGACTTTACCTTTCATAGATGTTTCTCCCTTGACATTTCTATGCAACCATCTTAATCACTTTATGAGAACAGACACACATGGATTTATCAGTTCCTCAGCCTTTTGCAGGATCCAACACTTGTACAGTTCTTATTTCCATTCTGAGCCCAAGTCCATAAGTTTTCTACACCATATTTTCCTCTTGCTTTACTTATCAGTTCAGAAAGAGGTGGGTGGGAGGAAGACTATCTCTTCCAAAATGTGCTCTTTCCAAGGGAGGGTAAACTGTTTGGATATGGGCCACCTGAGCAGTTTCCTTGATGTACACAAGACAGCACAGGATTCCAAATGAGAAACTAAATGCTGGAAGAGATAAATAATTCAGTAGGAGAGATGGCAAGTGTGCCATTCAGTAAGATTAATTTTATTATGGAAAAAAAAAAAGTTTGCTGGAGATTGCAAGGAAACTTCTTGGAGGGCAGGATTTCTGATAGCCAATGATTTGTGCAGCGACTGTGTTGATTGACTTGTGTTTTATAGCTGTTGACAAGAAGTGCCTCTCAAATGTTCATGGCTTCATTTTCCCATTTCTAAAATTCTGCACTGCTGCCATGACCACCACTCATGTGGTGCACCCATGTCCTGTACAGCATCAATCACATACCAGGTTGCCTTTTGCTCAGAGATCATTTTGATGACTTTTGGGAGAGATAACAGGTGTTACAGATTCAAGCCTAAACAAATCAAGTTAATAGATTTGTTTCCTTGGTAGGGAAAGAGATTTTAAATCAAACTTTTACAGTTCAAACCCAACATCTATGCAGCAGAATACATCACCTCATGACACTACTGTCCTCTAAAGAGCTTTTCTGTAATTTCCAGTGAATTCTAATATCTTCATGGGGAATAAATCTTAGCACCAACTCATATTTCACTTTTCTGCCACTGACCCCTGTGAGAAAATAAACCAGACCTTCTGAAAGTGTTCAGAACTGTTGTGGTTTTAGCGATTTTGGACAAGAGATTCAGAGAGAAGTCACAAACACACCCCAAAATGAAGAAAACACACAAATATCACAGTTTATTTCGCGTACACACAAAAACACGACAAATAAAGTGCAAACAGACAAACAAATTAAGTTTCCCAGGGCCTGTGTTTTTGGGATGAGGGCGCTCTGGAGATAGTGCTTGTCTCTCTCTCTGGGCCCCCGGAGAGACTCCGGGGTAGTTAGAAGAAGACACGTGGCTGGTCTGAGAACTCCCTTAGCAGCGCGAGCTTCTGCCCGGCTTTGACTGAAGGAAAACTCAAGAAAATTAGAAACTGCGCGCAACCCTCTCCTTCCCCTTCTCGTCAGCCCAAGGAGGGATTTAATGCTGATGGAGGAAGAGATGTGGTCTTTGGACCCCCGGCAATAGTCGCTGATGATTGCCAGACCACTCACCCCC
>VYZS01057602.1:10286-22269 GCA_013400695.1 Neodrepanis coruscans | reverse complement strand
GCACCGGGCAGCCCCCGGTCCGAGCGGGCGGGGGGGGGAAAAGGGTCGTTCCCCCCAACCCACCCCTCGCTCAGCCAGCAGCCTGTGCAGCAGCATCAGAGATCGTTTTTACTTTTGGTATTAATCCTGCGACAACTGTCTATGGAAAATTCCTTTTTCTTCCTGTTTCATAGTCTTGCTTCCACCTGTCTGCGCATTGTGCTGTCTCTTCTGACTGCACTCACTACAAGGCACATCCTGGCCTGATTCTCATCTTGGGTACAGCAACAGAAACCCAAACAAACTATTATATCAATGCAGTTTGCTTAGTTTGAGAAGCAGCTCCTGTTTTAACCCTCTAAAAAATTACTGAAGTTTGAAATATTTTCAGATTCTAGCAGAGATAGATTAACTCTTGAAAATTGAACTCGATTAACTCAGTAGACATGTATTCCTCAAGACTCTACCCTCTCTTTCTTTCAGATTCACAGAATATGCTGATTTGCAAGGGACCCACAAGAATCATCAAGTTCAAGTCTTAACTCTGCACAGGATCATCCCTGAGAGTCACACCATGTGCCTGAGTTTCAGTAATTACTGGTCTCCCTGGAAGAAAGATTTTGAGGGCCAGTCATTCCAGTGAAGTTAATTAGTTTGTGTCTGGTCTTTATCAAGAAGCAGCACTGAAGTTTCTGCATTTACACTACTGCAATGATTTTGCTAATCATATCATTTAAGTTTTAGGTGAACATAAGATGTTAAGTTTTAGTGGTTAGAGCTTTCAGACTGAACTTGCTTAATCCATCCAAACAGAAGCCTAGTGCCAAAGGGGTGGTCTGGCTCCCCCAGTACACCTGTTGCTACCTAATTTTTCCCATTGACTGAGTTGAGCACTCAGGCGGCTCCAGCGCAAACCTTTGATCCAGCAAAAAAAACCCACATCCCTTAACTAACCATGATTAGATTGGAGCTGACTCATCTGTCAGTTTCCTGACAAGCAGGCAAAATGAATGGTTGGATTTGATGCACAGTGGAAGCAAGTGGCTGGGAGATTGGTACAGATTCTTCCAAAAATCAGTCATTATACAGTTGAATTAAAACTCTTGTTTCATATTGTGGTAAGTCACCAAATGGAGAGGTAGTGGCAGGGACTAGTAGAGCAGGAGCATGAAAGAATCTATGGTGAGCTCCAAGGAAAGATGAAACTGTTTACAAACTTCCTTTGTAAAAACATGTTTCAAAGGTTGGTCTGCTGAAGGTACAGCAATGCAAGTAAACAGCAACAAGAAAGCTCCATTGGGAATGTCATTCCTGCTCAGCAAACTTTACTCCACTGTTTCTTTGGTCTAAGCAATTTATACGAAATAAAACCATCAGAGAATGCACCTGTGTCCTGAGCCTTCCCATGGATTTGATCAAAATTGCACTTCACATGCCAGAAATTCTAAATTAGAAAAAAATGCAGCATTTTTAAGATGAAAAACTTCTGTATCACAGTGAAATGAAATGAGGTTGTCTTGTCATAAATATGCAGAATAAGAAATACGATAGGTAAGCATCAGAACTCAGAAACCACCACTTCATCACAGACACAAAGAGCTCAATGCTTCAGATTCAGGCTTATTCACATACCACCTGAATATCTTTTTCCTCTGTTGAAAAAGTGTATTTTTTGCTTTTCATTAAAAGTGGTAAGATTGTAATTGAATTAAAGATGTTACTTGACTATGAGAATTATACCAAGAACAAAAGAAATCATCTGTTAACAGGAGAAAAAAAAAACCTACCACATCTGTAGCTTAACATCTTTATGACTCCACCTGTTTCTATGAAGAATTTCCTTCTGCTAATACAAAGTAGCCCAGGACTCTCTTTTGGTTTTCTTACCTGCTGGTACAAATCTACTCAGTGTAGAGAACAGTCTTTGGAAAACATCCATGATGCAAGGCCAGATCTAAAGCTTGCTGGAGTACTTCCAGTTCCCGTGTAAGATTTTTGTGAGCATGCTAGCTGCCTGAACTGCTTCAAGACATGGTGTGACACAGGGTAGGAGAGAAAAAGTCTCCAGGAGATCACTCTGGTGTGCAGCAAGGCAGTGATAAACTTGGTTTAGCCTCTAGAAGTCAGTGTGATGCAAACCTCTTAGTCTTATAGGGCAAGACAACAGCAGTGACTGTTACCTCTGTTTGTTACTGTATTACCATGTGGCACTGTATGACTTTTGAATTCAGCATTTCTATTGCTGCTCTCTATAAGGAGCTCAGATTGGGCAGCTAATTCCTAGCTTTGAATCCAACAGAGCTATTCTGGTAGCACAAAGGCTGTATTAGCCTCTAGGTAAGTGCTTTCCAACACAACCTTAGTTGGAATTCCTATTTATTTATTTCACAGTCAATAGAAAAACACTATCCTACCAATTCAGTTTAGTACAGATGCAACCTTAGTTTTCTCATTTCCTTGTATCTATGTGTTTCCATTTCTATGTTAATTTGACTTTTCACTGTTCCTTAACCACAAGCAGCAGCCTTTCACAAATTTCTTTTTCTGTTATTTACTCATCTGCATTCAAGTGTTGTCTTGTGACCAAAATACCCTCAAAGTGTTTCAATGACTATGAATTTTTCTATTCATTTCCAAGTAGTACCTTTCTCAGACATGTACCAGAAATGGATACTCTAATTATCTGAGCTCGTTGCTACAGAAGATAAGGAGCAGGAATCTTGTATAAATGCACTTCATTGACAGTGTTCCACTCAGCACTATTGCAATAACTGGGCAAAAAAACAGACAACTATGAGAAACAGGCTTCTGCTGGTTTGTTGTTTTGTTTTTTTGTTTGTTTTGGGGTTTTTTAAAATTTTTTTCAATGTAAAAACAATTTATTAGAATTGAGATGGTCTATAAATAGGCAGGCAAACACCTGCTCTCTTTCACATGCCCTCTTAGGCCCAACTTCACTTCAAATCAACTTGTTTTTCAAGCACTGGTATGACAGTCAGTCTTGAGAAAGCAGCATTTGCCTCACCAATTCAAACTGTTGGTTAATCCAACCCAGTAACTTCACTGCAACAGCAGCCCGGTCTTCCCACTGCAGATACAGATGCAGAAGCAGAACAGGTTTTCTACCTGATGTCAGCCAGTCCTCATGCATTCAACCCTGGGCTCACAGCTGCACACCACAGAATCACCTTCCCTGCTGAACATACATCCTCTACATCAATAGTTTAATAAAAGCACCTGCTAGAGATGTTAGTCAGGAGAACATCCTACTCCCTACGATCCAGTCTACCCACAGCACCATACTCCATATGCCTTTTGCAAACACCAATCCACAGCACCCAGGACCTCTCCTTGCCTAGTGAGGCAGTCACCTAATTATGGAAGGGGGGCAGGAAACACAGCCAAACCCCCTCATTAGTGCACCACTTTCTTCCTTACAGCCATCAGAGGACTGAGAGAGGCCAGCACTGTTTGTAACAGCACACACAGCTGGAAATCAGACAGACCTCATTAGGCACTGACAAATCTGTCTTTAGAACCAAAAGTGAAGCTCAAACACTAAAGCAGCTGCAGAAATGCATCTTCAGCCAGTCTGGGCAAATTCTCAATTTACCTAGCACTTGAAAGAGCCTTACAAACATCCTGCTCAACATGCCATGGCACTGTAAAGGATTTCTCACAGGCTTTCCAATTAGTTGACATTTTCTTTATTATCCAGTAATAGGTCTAGATGCTTGCTTCCCAGATTCTTCCATGCTGCTGATTTGGGCTCCACTGTAACTACAGATTGACACTGCTTACTGAGGTGCAGGAAAAGACATGCAGAGCTTAAAACCAGACCTGGACAAACACACAACTTATGATTACACACTTTAGATTTGTATCCAGAAAAGACCCATCTGTATATCCTTTTAAAAAAGCCCAGCTCTTTGCATGAAAGGCATTTCGGAACACTAGGTAAAGAAATGCCCTCTGCCCTTTTCTGCAGTGACTGAGGATCGTATATAGCCCGAGCTGCAGGGTACAGGCAAGGGGCATCCCAGCTCCCTTCTGACACACTAGCCCATACACTGTAGTGTCTCCCATTTTCCTTTTCCCTCAGCCATTGCAGAGTACAGCAGGCTGCCGCCCATGCCTAAATACTTTCCTTAACAATTAAAAATTCCTTTTTAAGATGTAAACAACTTGATCTTTTACCTTTTTCCGCAGCTTTTGACATTCTTGATGTGCCCTTAATAGGAAACTGATCAATGTCTTCATGCTAGCAAGATTTAAAATCCTTACAATCCAGCCTTTAAGTCCAGTCCAACAAACTAATTTAATGTCTTTTTGTATTTTGTCAACTATCTATTTCTCAACACTTCTAGTGATGTAACACTTTCACTTAAACAAGTAACAGTCTACTCCTCAAAAATGCTCTTTAGTAAGCAGTTTAGGACAGGAAGACAAGACTAAGGACTTTCCCAGACAAAACCAAAAAGGATAAACACAAAAAAAAAAGGAGGGAGAAGAATCACATAGAAATCCCATGGCAATCAGCAAGTTCCAATCAGCAAGTTCCTGTCATCAGAGTATCATGCTTGGACCAGTAATAAAATGGCCAAGAATAAAATAAATCTTTACATATCTTTGGTTTCTGATCCAAGCACGGGCATAAAAGGACCTTTTTCTTCATTTTCCTATACTTACATCTATACAAAAGAAGGCAGAAATCAGACATGTTTATTCACTCATAAGTAGCTGAGCATCCACATCCTTGGTTACACACCCATCAGTGCCTAAATTTCCATATCATAGTTAATTAGCCAGCACTACAGCATATTGAAAGAAGTACTGCTTCCCTGAAAAAGGCTATTTGAATTTAACGATAACTGTTTCATATCCCAGGGGTATTATCACTATTGCAGTCAGATTTCTACAATTAATTAGTTCATTGTCTGCCCTTGATGATTAGGTGGCGCTTCTCCATGGCAACATTGATTTGCAAAGTTTAGTTTCAGAAAGAGAAGAAAACCACAAGCCCTCAGATTTCAGCATAGCTGGCTACACCAGCAGTGAGAGCACTCAGGCTGCAAATCCTGTGAGACAGGAGCTGTTTATCTAACTTCTGCTATGCTTCAGTGACTGGCAGGCTGAGCACTGCCCAGTGCTCCGCTGGCCCTCTGCTATGGGGCTTGTAGCTGATTAGTCATGTATTGACTCATTATTTCAGACATACTAGAAAACCAGCTAAAAGGAAGGGCTATAATATATGAGGTTCTATCCTCACGTAAACAGAGATGGGCTACTGGGGAAGTGCCATTTATTTCTTGCCACATTACAGCAGGACTTGTTTTAAAATGTTCCCATTGCCTAGCTTGATCATGCCTCTGACACCTACTACTTTGCCGTAATAAGAAGAAATAGCACCTTGGCTTTAGGCTGTTTTCTGTGTTGGAAGATCCTAAGACAGTCTGTACATTTGGTGAAACACATTCAAGACATCTAATAACTTACCCAGCAGTTTAATCCTCTGAGTTGCAGAACAAAACATGCTTAGCAGACATCAAAGCTGCCAGAAAGCATCAAACTCACATAGCAAAATCAGACAGAATTACCATGACACTACCTGGGCTGTAAAGAGTTATTGATGTTGAAAAAGTTTTAAGTTGTCCGTATTGTCTCATTCTCCAATGAACTGGGGACCTATTGCTATTTTCTAAGATGACACAAAATGTCACAAGAATTAATTAATCAATACTTACTATGGAGTCAAAAAAGCAAACCCCAAATTTTCATCTTCAAACAACCTTAACCTCCATTGTACAGGGTTACTAACTATGAGGACTAATAATTGTCACTCAGTCTGTTCTAGTCTGGCTCTGAATATCTCCTACTGAAGATTTTCTGTTTTGACAAATTAACTGGAGCAGGGACAAAACCCTTGCTTTCTGCCCACTAGGTAGCTTAATGAGAGTGGTTAGATTCTCTTGCCTGTATAGCCAACACTTCATTATTGGTACAAAATAACACATCTCCACCAGAAGAAATTTTCTCATTTCAGAGTCATCCTTGTGGCTCCTCTCTTGCCCCTGCTGAGGGGAGCCACAGGAGCCCTGCAGTCCCTCAAAGTGTAGGCTGACCCTGGCTCTTCACTTAATGTACCTGTACTGTGCACAGTGCTGGGCAGTTGGGGTGGGTCTGCACTGCTGATAGCAGAGTTGTATAAATGAGTTACAGTAAAACAACAAGGTTTCAGTTTCTGCTCTATGCAATTGAAGTAAAGTCTCCTCCAAGCACATCATTGACGTCAGAACCACCAGCTCCCCATCCTTGCTTTTGTTGTATAGTATCTATGTAGATCTATGATCTATTTCAAATACAAAACCAATCAGGCTTTAAAAGCAGCATAAATCACTGACTTAGCCCCTGACAGCAGGTCCCTTGCAGGCCACAGAAGAATATTGGGTGGGAGCACTTACGGCACTTACGGTTCCAGCTATGCCTGACTTATTTAAGGTGCCCTACAGAACCAGCAGCTTAACCAGCCCCTGACATGAGCAATGCCCAGAGAGTTCACGGTACTAATTGGTAGGATTTTTAAGTGCACTAGAAGTCTGCTCTACAGGACTTCCTGGCCACTCTGATGGAATTAATTTCATCCTAATGCTTCATCATTCATATTATATATTCTCCTCCTCCAAATATAGAATTTCAAATAATTAAAGCCAGGTTAATTACTCTGCCAGCCATGGGAACACTTACAAAACCACCACATGTGGCAAAGGAACCGCATGCAGCTAAAGAACCCCATGCTGTTTCCCATGTGTCTGGATGGTAAAAACCCCCCACTCTCTTCTGCATTTTAATAAATAATACTACTAACTAAAGTACAGATGTTATGTGGAAGATTTGATGGAGTATTTGCTATGAGATTTGAAAGCTGAAGTTACAAGTGCTCACAACAAAGCAGGCCAGCTGAAGGCCCAGGAACTCTTTGTCTCTTAGAGAGTTACATCCAATAATCTGGCAGTACCAACAGAGAGCTCAACTTCCTTAACCCAGCTCAGGGAAGGGCAAGAAAACACAGCTGCTGGATACACAGGCACTAAGAGCCCATAACACCAGAAAGGAAAACTTCAAATTGAAGACAATTCATTGTGAGAGTAAATAGTACGGATTTACCAAACACACCTGTAAGTTGGAAATCAGGATGTTCCTACCAAGCAGAGACATTACGGGTTTAGACAGCCTTCCACAAAACAACAGCTTTACAGATAAAGCAATGACAGTCAGGGAAAGTGAATATAAGAGCAACTAGAAGTGACAGTGGGGAAGCTTACTTTTACAGCTAGAGATATCCTTCTAGTCTTACATTGAAGTTCTAAAGTACTCCATATGTCCCAGAAGATTTATGGGGACATTTTTTACACACATCAATATCGCAAAGCTCAAGCATTTAACAGGGAAACAGTTCACCTTCTAGTCTTTTGATCCCACCATCATCTGGAACAGTGAGATGAAAGGATTTCAGCTCTCTGGGAAGCATGGCCATTACATACTTAGGTTTTCTTCAGATAAAACATCAGGAACTGCACAAAAAAGTTCAAAGTTGCAGTAAGTGCTTCCTAAGACTGGAGAGGTACATAATGTAAGATCTGTTACACCTAAAGCAATGAGTAGCCCATGTTCTGATTTCTTTTATAGCTTGGGTAATTCAACAGCAATGCTTTCATTTGCTGCTGTCAATTCAGACAGCATTTGTCCCCAGGTTCATAAATGTTACCTAAGTGAGTTTCAACAGAAGTCTGCTTGGACACTAGGATGTTTAACTAGCAATCTAAAACTAATCCTCATCCCTCTTTCCCTGTTCATCACATCACTCACAAACCTATTTGCACTGTCAGTTTCAGACAGCCTTAGTAAAGTCTGGGAACAGCCACCTTACACTGCTAGCATGACAAATGGGATGAAAACATCTTCTTAGACTGAGCCTCTAACCACAAGTAGGAAATTGCACATTTTATTCTTTCCTTGCTGGTCCGATCTCATGTTTTCAGAAAGAGCAGTGTGGACCAACAGAAGAATAAAAAATAGAGTTGAAAATTATACAGTTCTGTAGTGGATCATTCCTCTCCCTTGAATTAATTATTTATGAAACCAAATAATAAACCAATGTGTTCCAAAACCTCACCATGCTGTTTTGGGGCTGTTTTCTGGGAGTTGGAGTTGTGGTGTCTATATAGCACATTACTGTTTTTTCTTTTTCTTTCTTTTTTTTTTTTTTTTTAATTAACTAGACTTGGCACACACAAAAAGGTACATCAGTCTGTATTCTAACAAAAAGCAAGCCATGTCCTTTTTCATTCATAATCCCTGACCCTCAACAAGACTTATTTTTTCATAAACCCTAAGTCTGGGTGATCCAGCAACATGGAGAGCAAAATCCACCTGTGATTTAACCAAAATCAGATGACATTCAAGTTCTGTCCATACAGAAGGACACTTGCAGGACAGGAGAGTTTATTGTATCAGGCTTCTTTGCCTTTAAAGTACCTCCCGCTTCTAGATCTGAACGCAATAAACAGGCAGATTCAAGGATAGAAGTGTGAAAAATGTACAAGGAGTTTAATATGTCTACCAAGTTAGAGATAACTTCCTGAAAACTGGCAAAAGTTCTGTAAAAATTTTAGTTAAAAATTAATTACTCAAAACATGTGAGAAAGGAAAAAGACCAATTAGATTATTCAATAGGTGTATTTACTAGAAGTTATCCTGTTTGAAAGCTTCTTGTTACAATGAGCCAAACTATGTGATCACTCACTAAAGTTATTCTGTCCTGAAACAGAATTTATGAAGAAACAGAGGCAATAAATGACATTATTACTCCTTTTTCTACTCACAAATAATGATTTATTTTTATTGTTTTGAAATATGATATTTTAGCTGAAGCAGGTCTCTGGACATCATTAAGTAGTGTTAAAGGCACTATATGAGACCCGGCTCGTAGTGCAGCTGCACCTACTGTAACTGTCTGGTTTGCTGATAACCTTTAATTCATTACCATGGCAGCAAAGAGTGAACCATGCCCCTGGCAGTGTGACAACAACCAAACCATGACCCCATAGTGTGGTCAAACACACAGAGCAAACTTTCACTTTAGAGAGTCAACATTTTTCTCAAGGTCACTTTAGTGACTACTATCTATTGTAACTATATGCACAGCAGACATATGTATCAAAACAAGTATATGAAAAGGATTCAATTCCTCAGCTGCGGAAGCTCAACTTGATCCATATTAAAAAACGCAGGAAATGAGAAAGCAGAGAGCAAGTGCCAGCCTCTGCAAAAAAGTATGGGGGTGCCCTGGTGAATCCCATCTTGCAGCAGTGTGCCCTCCCAGCTACAAGGGCGGGCTGCCTGCTGGGTTATACTGGTAAGGGCACGGCCAGCAGGCCAAGGGAAATGGTCAGATACTCTCCCCATGTTTGTGAAGCCCCACATGGACCATTCTGTCTATCCTGGCCCTCTCAATGCAAGACAGCAGTTGCCAAGTCTCTTGTAGTGACTAAGGATAACAAAAAAATTCCATACTTCCAAAATAAAGCAAGTATACTGTTGAAGCTAAAGTAGGATGCTTTTTTTTCAGAGAATCTTCTCCTCATTTGTAGATTCAGACCACCAGTTCAGTCTCCAGAGGCTATTCTGGCACCATATATAATTCTGTCTGAGAAAAGCATCCCACCAGTTTTTCCTGTGCTCACCAAGATGACCTTCACTATATTTTACGGAATTCCTTAAGTACTCAAGGCATTTTCGTCACTTGGAACTGCAAGCAACTGCAAAAGAAGTAGTCCTTTAATTGCACTCACACCCCATATGGTTCGCTTCAAAGGCACAGGAGCAGCCTGACAGCACTGACAGCCCAACTTGGTGTTCAGCAGGGATTTGTGGGATGCACAGTCTGTGTTCAGTATGGATCACACTGGTGACATACTAACCAAAATCACCTGCTAAACTATCAGCCTCATACTGAGACACTTGCTGTGCTGTCTCACAGCTACTATACCTGTGGCAGACTACAACACACAGATAAGCATGTTTCAATGCACAAAGAGTCCCTTGCAATACCATTTTCAACTGCTGAAGGTTTTTCATCCTAATGTAAAAGGATTTTCTTTCCTCAGGTCACTCTTGCATCCTAAGGTGGACTAACACAAATGGAGAGAAGCAGAATTACCAAAAAATAAGATCTATTCTCTGGATGGACTATAACTTTCATTTACCAGAAAAAAATCCATGGAAAATTTCAGAAAAAAGATCTGAATCGTTAGGAAATATTGCAGCTAAATAAATTTCTGAGACACAGCTACTAAGGGCAAAGACAGAGGATACTGATGAAGAACACAAACTTGACACAGTACAGAAATAAAACTGAAACTTATTCCTCTTCCAGGACATTTGTTTTCCTTGCAATCTGATATGTAGAATATGTGCAAGACCCTGAAATTTACTAGGTTTCATATCACAACAATACAACTATGCAACTTCAGATTTCACAAAGGCTAAAAGGAAGCCTACGTTCTCCTAAAAAAATGTAACATCAGCTCAAATTAGAATTTCATCTATGTTTTTCCAAGGTTCACAATTTGGGAAACAAAAGAATGTTTCAGTCTGGTCTAAGCAACTTCACTGTACATACAGTGTTCTCTCAAATAGGAAAAAAAACCAAAAGCTTTGGTCCAAGAGAGAAAATTCACTTGTACACCAGTATTGCATCATGAGGGAAAGATCATTTTATATTCCTCTATATCTTATAACGGACTGCACAAATATTAAACTGAGCAATAGTTACACCAGGCAATTTCCATCTTTATCTTTACACCATCTGACTTCAAATGGTGACATTTTTGAATTTCAGCCTTAGAGAAGAACTGGCCCTCCTGGCCTATGAGTCTCTATAAATAACCCAAACTTCTCAGTCTTCTGCATTTACAAACCAGGGTGTGCTTATGCTGATATTATTATATGCATGATAAAAAAAAGTATCTGAGAAACCATATTAGTCTGTTACTTTATTTATAGGAACATTCAGTTTTGAAAACATTTATTTGACAGTTTTCAAAGGATTCAAGAACATTTCTAATGAAGAGAGTCAGATTATTTTTTAATTACTTCCTGGAACTAATCAGGGTGAGATGCAAGTTCTTTAATACAACGGAAGCTATCCTGAAAAAGGGTGAGTGCTATTCAGCTGCACAGTAGTTGTTCCTAAACAATCAGTATTAGCCTTACTTGTTTAGTGCTCCAGTAAAAGAGCAGGACTTAGTGGCAAGTACTTAAAACAGATTTTTGACACTCAGGTGAAAGCACGTACCAGCACCCAATTTGGTAATTTTATTGTTGTAGGTTTTTTTTTCTTCTCTTTTCAGTTTAACTTCAAAACTATCAGGCATGCCAGTAAGTCTGAATCAACTGTAATCCAAAACAAATACACTTGTTAAATGTAAAAAAAATACAGAAAATACAAAGTTTGGAGACTTCAGACTCCAAGTTACAAAGGGAAGGCAAGGGTTAGTAAAAAGCCCTAAAAAGAGGGCTCTTGTAGAGAACTTGTTAATTATGTCAAGCATGGACAACAATTACCTGATCTTTCAGAGTAAAATTTCCATCTCTAAGGAAAAAAAAACAATGCTCAGTTAAATCCAGAGGAGCAGCAAGCCTGTCTTTGTAAGAGCAAGTAGTAAACAGGCTTCAGAAAAAATATGAAAAATATTTACATTTCCTAGAAGATTCCAAAATTCCAGTTATAAAAGCCAGCAAACATTTGCTGTTGGAGTGTTTATTTGGAGTGCTATTACTGATACAATTAAACTTATGAGAAATGCCAAGATGGAGTTTGTGACAGGGAACAGACAGTTTCCTGAACTACATCAATCAACATACATCTTGTCATATGCATATGGTGTGAAGAAAGGCTACAAGAATTTTCTTTGTTTATTTCTCTGAGTCTTCCCCCCCATCA
>VYZS01057600.1:30855-46794 GCA_013400695.1 Neodrepanis coruscans | reverse complement strand
TTCAAGATCTCATTCTTGAAGTAGGCCCAGCTTTCCTGGACCCACTTGCTGATAAGGGCTGCTTCCCAAGGGACTCTTCTAATAAATTCCTTAAATAATTTACCTTGACCTGAGTTCAGATGACACCATAACCTTCACACTTCTTATTATCTTCAGCTTAGAAGGTGAGGGTTAAGCTGATCATGGAGTCAGATATCTGTAGTATTTAGCACCTACAGACCTGTGGTCTTCGGCACCAGTGCTTCAGTAGTGGATAGGATAACAAACATGATCTTTCTTTTCTTGACGTGGTTAAATTCATTCTTTTGAGGCAGACACACAAAACCTCCACTCACTGAAGCATGGATTTAAAAATTGGTAAAACCGAAACAGATATATTCCTGAGACCATCAGGATTGTAAACATCTGTCTAATGGAGGAAGATGATAGTAAATTTTTAATATAATACATCTATTTTGTCTCAGAAATAGTTACTCAAATACAGGCATTAAATTGTATACAAAGTCAAGGAAATCTTGGCTGCTTTTTTTGTATATCACTAGGGAATTAATGAACTGCAGCAAAAAATACTAGAATCACATTGTTTATTTTTCAATCTCATTTATTATGCATCCATTTATATGATAAGTTAACTGGATTTTCACTTATATTTTTAGCATGATATTTTAATTAGATGAAAAGGAGAATAAGTGGGAATAACTAATTAGAAAAAATCGTCATAACAGCAGAGATTCATTAAAAGAAAGACACAAATATCCAAAGCAGTAAATCTGTAGCTAGATGCTGATGCCCAGATTTACTTATGTGAAGTATGCAAAATGACTGCATCAATTAGAAACTTGGACCAAAACAGCTTTTTTTTTTTTTTTTTGCCACTTGGAAGGAGTAAACAATTAATTCTGGAATTAAAATTAGAATACATTTTGAGGCTCTTGAAACTCAGACTGCAGAAAAAAAATTTCAGAAGACTGTGAGCCATCTTCTTGCAGCTGCAGCCATTTTCCTTAGACTGAAAAATAAAACAGAGGGGGAGGGGAGAAGATTCCTTGCAAGAAAGGAAAGGAGAGCTAACAAAAATCTTTCTCAAAGAAACAAATTAGTCTCCATGTGAAAGCAGGAAAAATAAATTTTAGTATAGGAAAACTGGAAGGAAATGTAGTAAAATAAAAGACAAATTATATAAATTATCCTCACATTTATTGCCTAATTTTGCTTCTGTCATGCGAAAGAATAACACTCTTGTTGTTTCTAATTGATATTCTGTGTTAGTATACAGCACAGTATTTTGGTTCTGCAGTTTCATTTGCAATGACAGAGGAAATAAGGGTGATTTTCAAGAAAAACACATTTCAATCTCATTTAGAGAAATATGAATAATTCGTTGAAAACAAATTCCAAACCTATTTGATTAAACTAAATTGTACGTTTAATGTATAATTCTTAAACCACATCAGTCATTTTTTAAACATAATCATGGTACTATAAAACTAGAAAATATATGTAAGGAGCAAGCATACGCATGAACAGGCACTAAAAGGGAAAAAAGACTGGGTACTCCTAGATACTTGCACAACAAAGCTAACATTGAAATGAGACCTAATGATTGTATATGGAGATATGTCACATCACCAAGCTGAGACATGAAAGAAATAAACCTTTTTTTAAACCACTACATTTTTCTGGAAAACAAGATAAATATTTCCATTGCTGATTTTTTAATACTTTTCTTTCACTTGACTTCTATTTCTTTTTAGATCACACCCCAAACTAAAATACCTGGATGATACTGAGTTCTCTGCTTCCGAGATGACACAATTTCATGCATATGAATAATCAATTCCATAATGCAAGTGTCCAATGCGTGAAGATTTGTGGAAAATATATTTCCCATATCTGAGAGATACTTTCTGATATTACACAGCAAACATAAATATGACTGCGTGCACAAAGGCCACCAAGTTTGGAACCATAATAAAAACCCTGCAGCACACAAGGGCAGCTATTGTGGAACAGGGCTTTATAGTCCCTTATCTCATGTCATAAAAATATTAGGCCTTGGATTATTGAAATAATTCAAGAGAAACATGATTTTCTTTAAATAAGTTCGAAAGAAATTAATTTTAGCCCCCAGGTATTCCTTCCAAATAAGAACCTCTGAGGACTCACTGATTTCACTGGAAAAAAAATGTCCAGCTTCCTGAATACTCCTGGCCTGCTCTGAAGAGCTATTTCCTCCAATGAACATGGCACATGACCTTACTCAGCTTGAGACATATTTAACTGTCATACTCAATTCTCATCAAGAACATAAGAATAGTTTTTGTTGACAAAAAGGTATTCCTCCCTCAGCCTATCCAGCTGTCTGTCCTGTTCCTATCTTGGTTTCCATTATAACCTGTCTTCATCTTTTCCCTGCCTGCACCCTCAGTTGAGTCATGCTTTGTGGTCTTTGCACAGAGCTGCAGTACAATGCTTATTTACAGGGGATGGCATCCAGCAAAAGAGGCTAGGGAGACATCACCAGAAATTTTTCTGCTGTTTGAGTGGTGAAGGGAACTGCTGTCCTCCATAGGAAAGAGATTGCCTTTTCCAGAGTGATGTGACCTGTTAGAGATGACTTTCAGTGCCATTGACAGAGATACAAGAAAGTCTTACACTAGAGTCTAGATTTAAACCAAAGACCAAGGGTAATTTTTGGTGGGGGGGGCATTACCATAGACCTTGCTACCAGCTATTTTACACATACTACAGTACACAGTTAAGAATATCAAATTTTAAAATCTTGAAGTCTTAAGCTTTTAAGAAGGAGACAAAAAACAAAACCCCTTAAGAACTGTGACCATAAGCAGCCAAGCTTTATAGAAGACACATTTCTGAAGTCTGTGACTTCCTCCTGGATTTCTATTTAATTTTCTTCTAATTAATTTAACTTAAAATGCTTAACCTTGGAGAGAAAAGGTTTGGATTCCTGTTCTGATTCTCTCTTTGAAGAAGTATCTAAAAAGTAAGGCATTGTAATTTATTTTGTCAAATCTGAATGAGTACAGCTGGTTCTTACCCTGGGCTTTTACCATCCCTACACTAAAATCACACACTAAAATTCTTTGGCTTAACCTTATCTTCAAAAATACTTGCAACAAAAAAATCGATATTCTTTTTGTGAATGCTATCATCATGGTTATGACACAGCTCTTTCTTTCTTTTGGAGTTTTTTTTCTGTTTTTTTCTACATTTGTTTGTTTGTTTGTTTGTTTGGGTTTTTTTGGTTTGTTAATTTGTTGGGGTTTGAGGGGTTGTTTTGGTCTGTGTTTTTTCCATAGAGTCCACAAGCCAACAGTTAGAAATAAGGAGTTTACCTCACATTTTCCTTTGGTGCCAACTAATCTGAATAAGTAAGTATGGTAAAACTGCAGGTTCTTGTAAATTTATAAGCGAACACTAGATGATGCTATGTAACTTTCCAATCTACTGCTTTCGCAGAAAGGTGAAAAAAAAAATAAAATCAGAAGACTGGACTAGAACATGGTTCTAATACGCTGGCAAGTGTGCATGTAAGCCAAATCATAGCACTGAAATAGAAAATCTGCATTCTTCTTCCAGTCAATTGTCACCATATCAGCTGACAGATGGAAAGAAAGGGTACATAAGATTTTAGGGCTCCCTGTGACAGACATTGTGGTAACGTGATACAGAATTATTTTAAACAAACTTTTAACAGCAACGGTGCTTTCCAAATGCTTTGCCAAAAAAAATTGGCAAAAAAAACCCCTACCCACTGCATTGACTTCAGCTTCTCAATTCACAGGCTTCTTTGAAAGCATAGCTCTGTTTGTATTTAGCACAGATAACAGAATAGGGCCTATTTACTGGACCATGTATCAGCTACTACCGTGAAGGTAATACCTTAAACTGGCATAAACATCACATGATGTACTTCGACTGAGTCAGTTTGGTCCAGATGAAACTTGTGCTGCCAGGTAATATGTCAGTGTACAGAAAAAGGCTGGGGCCCAGAGAAAAGGCTTTGGAGTCATTCTGATTTCTTCTGTTTTTCCTATAAGAAATAGCTCCTTTGATCTTGATAACTCCTGTATGTATAATGTCTTTATGTCACATTTCAGTCCCTATCTCAGTGTGAACACAGTTACAGATACAAACAATTCCCTATCCACATATTGATGATTCTTTCATAATTTTCAGAACCCTAAAGGGGAGAAACCCAAACTTTGATGTCTGGGAAGTGGACTACCAGCTGCTCTTGCCCCAGGGAAGTATTGATCTATGCTGTTTCCAGAACTCTTTGGTAAGGGGACACTGCCTACGCACTAATGTGCTCAGCAGACAGTCAGGGAAATAACTGCCATCATCCTCATTTTACACCACAGGAGCAGGTCACCATTATCTGAATGGCTTGAGTCTCACTGTTTGAAAGGGTAGTTGATGAAAGCACAAGGGCTTTGATCTTGCTTGAAGAAAGAGTTTGATAATTTGCCAAAGCTTTGTTAGTGATTACAAGATGTAAATTTAAAAGATTCTTTACCAAGAGCTGCAAAATACTTCCAAAAGGTGAATTGTCTGGCTAAATCCAGTTGCTTTTCTTCTATGTGGTCAGGTTTTTTTGAGTGTTGCTATGATGAAAAGCATGTTCATACTCTTGTAGAGTCTTCTGGAAGCTATTGAAAGACAAATTCTACCCACTTATTGAGAACACTGTATGCTCTCAAGTGACACCAGGTAACACATTAAGGTTAGCAGCATCCCTACACCCTACTTGTCACATGCCATTCTAGAACAGCTTCCTCTGTCACTCTGCTTCTTCCCCCCTTCCTCGAAGGAGGGCCATGGACGAATTAGCATCTGACAGCCCCCGCTGCTTCTGTTCAGTGTTACCCTTCATGACAGAGGCAAGAGACAATGTTTCTTTAGTATTTCCTGCTTCCCATACAGTTTCTACACCTGTCTGAAACAGAAGGATGTTCAGTAATTGACATCCTAGATTCTCAAAAAAACTGAGGTGGAGCAGTGAAGAAGATCCATGCCGGGCTTTTGATTTGTGGTTCTGGCAGGCTCTGGCTCATCATCACTTCTCTCCATTGTTTTAAAAGATTCATCCACCAAGATACATGGGAAAATTGGGTGATTATTCTAAATAACAGCCGTGTGTCCTCTGTTCCTAGATAACAATGTCGTTTGAGAGATGTCTTGAGAGTTCTCTCGCTTTATAAAAAATAATTCAAATACAAAAGCAGAAAATGAATTAATACTATTATTTATAGCACAATGTTAATGAAAACCAAAAAAATTAATACTAAAAAAATTAGTACCACTGATATTTTACAGTGAAACAAGAGAAGGTGTTTCCACTGCCTAGTGGAAACACAAAATACCTGTTTTATTTTTCTGTTGCTTTATATGTAGGAAACCAGTTGTCACTCTCTTTCGCAAATGAAAAATTCTTGTGGCATTTTCAATACCTAATAATCATGGTGTTCACTTAATTCTGATCTAAAATCAAGAAAGGGACAGAAGACAGCAAGTATTTATAGTGTCTAAGAAAATACATATATTATTGAAGACATCCTGAAATGAAAACAAGGGAAAAAAAAGTACGGCAATTCCCCTTGTATGCAACTTACCTATCTCTTCTAAACTGTCATTTCTGACTGCACTAAACTCTGTTTTGCTGCTTATTTTCATCTACTGTTTATATTGAAGAAGAAATAACATGAAAATGAATATGAAAAACATAAGACAAAGTGTTTGGTTTAGTAGTTCTCCATCGTTGGTTTCTCAGCAGGATCTAATTCTTGCTATGGGAGGATTGTGTAGCCCTTCCCCAAAGTGCCTGAGAAATATCACGATCTTGCCTTCAAAGGTGTGTGGCTGGAAAATTAGTGAGTAGAACACAGAAAAAAAAGGTTAAATTACCCAGCAGACTTCTGCAGAAATGAGTGGGTTTCATGGAAATCATTGAATGAACCCAGCAAAATATAATTGAAAAATCCTCTCCAAGGCAACCTCTACTGTAGCATAGCTATGTGTTCTCAGATAAGACACAGCAGAACAGCTACGAAGGCTGTTGATATTGTTGTAAAAGAGAAATCGGTAGTGGTAACAGCATGACTGAAATTTAGAACCTAGAAAAAGTTGCTGAAAGGCTATAAAAATAAACACAAACAAATCACGGTCATACTTCAGCGCTCAGACTCCTAATGGCTCACAAAACATCCTGCAATGAGAGAGAATGTCAGCACAGCAGTAACTGAAAAAGCCACTTATTCTTGCTGGAAGTGGGATATTCTGGACTCGATAAAAGTTTTCATGTGTCTTTTTGTAGGCTTTAACGGCAGTGAAACCTTAAGCACTGGAGCTTTTGGCATTTTAAGCTACTAAAAGTATTGTAAACGAAAAGAAAACTGAAATTTCCCTTCAATTCAATGAGGCATCTTTAAAATTATGATGGATTAATGGAAAGTGCATTAAAAAAAAAAAAAAAAAAGAACTCAATCATCTCTGAAAGGACTTAACTTCCCTGAGCTAGTCTGTTTTTCATATCTCATTCCAGAACTAGACCTGATGGGTAGTAGAGGAAGAGATGCAACCAATATTATCATGACTTCAGTAGACTGTGACTGAAAGTCATAAGGTACGTGGACAGCATCAAACAGAAGACGGGAGTGCACTGCTCATCTCTGTCCCTTAGAATTGGCAGCCTAAAGTGAGCAAAAAGAATCTTCCTTTTAAGTGACCACACTATTTCCTCTTGAAAAAAAAAAGGCTTCATTACAAAACTGGGAATATCTACTTTACTGCATTAAGTAATTTTTATTTTGATTAAATTTTTACTGTCATACAAAAATCTTTTACATGCAAAGATAGCAAAGACACCTGCTATTTTAATGAAGTCTATTCCTAGTACAATTCATTATTTTGATTCATGGAAGTTCTCAGGTTATATGAAGTATTTCAAGTGAACAGAGTATTGATTTATTCTAGTCATGGCAGAAATAGCCAATGATTTTAAAATACATATTTTTTATAGCAGTTTATTTAGTAATGCTTCTAAATTAAATCTGTCAGTACTCCAATCACTGTGAACAATCTTATGCCAGCTTAGAGGAGAGCAAAACAGACAAGGAATCCTAACATTTGTGGATGGTCATTTGATGTCAGTGTCAGATCTGCTACTGACCTCAGCAGAGCCAAAATTTAGTCCCAGAAGATTTTAGGGAATATCCCTGTAAGATGAGGATTTATTGCTTCCTACACATGCCTCTTCTACAATTACTTGGAGCATTCAAAAAGAGAGTGAGTTTGGAAAGAGTGGATCACAGCTATTTGTAAATCCTGGGTTTACAACAGGCTAAGTTTATGTGCCTTCCTTGGACTTCCTCCCCCAGTAATGAATGAAATCTGTGGGGCATTCTCTCCTGTATATATATTTAATCAATAATTAAGGCTGAACAGAAACATTTGGATTTATTGCTGACTTTGCTGCGATAAGTATCAAGTTAACCCTACATTCAGACTCGGAGGGGAGGGAGAAAGAAACACCTGCAACACCTTTTCAACCCAAAGTCATTACCTTAAGATTAAGGGTCAATTATGCTTCAATTATGGTCTTTTGCATCTCAGATCAATAAAGGATTATCTCAGATCTATTCTACAATGTTCTGATTCTCTGTGAGCAGCAGCATGGCTGTTACATTTTCCTATGGCAATATGTCCCAAAGCCTTGTTGCAGGACTCCAATGTCATTGGCCTGTCCTTACTGCACAAAGCTTGATTGTTATTTTGCTTGTAATAGAATTACACCAGGGTAGATGTACTGTGCTGAATAACATTATTCCATTGGGACTCTAAACAAGATCAAGCCATCAGCATTTTTTCTCTGCTGTGCTTTCTGCAAGATGCGAACACTGCAGAAGGGAGTTAGGGTGGAGGAGCCCACCATCTTCTCAAAGCTTGCCCTGCAGGAATGTGGCCTCTCTTATTTTCATTCCCTGACACTCTGACACTATCATAAAGGCCATAGAGGCAACATGCCAATACTGATTTCTCAGGCTCCTCATTGGAAATACTCCTTCCTTGCCTCCACCTCCTCTCTCTCCTTTCCACCAGCTCCATTGCATTGAAGAAAGGCTGCTTGATGGGGTGACGTGCAGGTAAAGTCACCATAGAAACAGGGACTCTGGCCTCATTCCTACAGCAAGCGGCTCTCCTGCAGCCCTGGGAGAGCAGAGAAGCTGTTGTAGGTATAGTCACAGCTGATCGACACTGTCTGTCATTTAAAGCCATCTAAAGCAATATCAGTGTACACAAGGGATGAGATTTGAGGCAAATAATTTTTGCATTTGTTCTTTAAATATGCGGTCAAAAGCCTGAATCAAAAACCAGGCAACAAACCTGTTATATATACTTCTTGATACACCTACAGAGCTTTTTCTGTACACATGTACCTGCTAGAAAACCCAATATCCTGATTTTATTATTTGATGTGTGCCGAGTCCTCTAGTTTCTCCAAAAGAACTAGGGTATTGTGTAAGAAGCTTGGATATGATCCAGAATGTAGATAACAGCATAACAGGCCTGATAAAAAGCCCAGCAAATTGTTGAACAAAGGATCTGATTCACTGTTGTTTTATTAATTTTCAGCTAAGTACAGTGATGTTTACATAGCATTTGCAAGTGTAAATTAGCAAATAAAAAATCATCATATTCAAAATCCATTAAAACATAGAAATGAAGAAATTTATTTTTCAGAATTACTTACATTGAGGTTTCACAGGTGTCCAGGAGAAAAAAAGAACAGACATATAACTGACAGCATTTTCAAAAGTTCCTAGTCCAAGAGTTATCTCTGAAAATCACATTAAGCTCACAAGTATCTGTAAAAAAATCCACTGATCCTGAAATGCAAGTTACAGCAAAAAATTATTAGAGAGAGTAAAGACAAAATAAAAAGAGAGATTATCCATAAGAAGAGGACAACAAGGCAGAGAGTAATTCAGGAGGTATCACAAGTGGCACAAGTGGCAACTAATTGTCTAACATCAGCTCTTGGAAAATCTATGTTAAACTTTGAATCTGGAAGTTTATGATTATGGTAATGTGATGCCACCTGGAAGTCAGAGAGGCAAGATACAGTTCCAGGCTAAACAATTATGCACACCCAAACAAGTATCATGAAATAACAGGAGGAAATAAAGTTTAATTAACATTAAATGAGAGATAAATAAAAACATATCATACTCTCATGCCTCTCAGCTAACAAAATGCTGTTTATTCCC
The DNA here is from genome assembly GCA_013400695.1 of Neodrepanis coruscans. Classification (NCBI taxonomy): domain Eukaryota; kingdom Metazoa; phylum Chordata; class Aves; order Passeriformes; family Philepittidae; genus Neodrepanis; species Neodrepanis coruscans. The sequence goes on along the minus strand of VYZS01057600.1, from coordinate 37,504 downwards.
CTGTTTCCTGACTTCACCCCCGCCTTTCCCAGGTAAGGACCTAAGTCCACTAGTAGTCAAAGGGAATTGGGCATTCTAGTCCTTTAAAGTTGTACAGCTTCATTTTACACTTGGCTGACTAATGCAATGACCAACTGCTGAGCTGTAACAGATTAGTGAAAAAAAATCAGCTATTGCAGAGACCCCTAGAAAGTACTGTTAGTCACCAGATGTATGAGACTGGAACATCCCTGTTTCTTCCAAACTCTTTAGGCACAGAGAAAGGAGTCTGCAAACCCACTAGGATGCTGGAACCAATGTTTTCATTTACTTTAAGCTGTGGTGGAGTGCCATGGGGTAAGAAGCTCTTCAGCCTGCTTGAGAAAATCACAATGAGGACTTCAAGATGAGAATAAAACTGTCATATTAACTGTGGGCCACTGCTCAGTGCAATGCATAGGTTGTGGCACTGCCTCCCTCTCAGGAGGAAGCAGGCAGACCCTGGAGTACAGCCTGTTCATGACTAATTTCTTTGAAGACCATCCATTTAACTCTGAGATCACCAGCAATTATTGTGCTTTATATCTGAAATCTCTTCCTGGAAAATACTGGCACTATGTTAGTGTCCAAACAGGAATATTGTTTTTTCTTCAGCACCCAGTCAGCATGTTATATAAAATGCAATGAGATGGGATACAAGGCTGATTAATCTAGAAAAATTCCATATTTTGTCTTTCATTCCCATAGTCTTAGCTATAAATTTTTCTATACTACTTCTCTCCCATTAGCTTAATTAAGTAATCAATGAGCTTTAGATACTAATACAATATGCCTATGCATATATATGCATGCATGATAGGATTTATGCAAGTTTGGTGTAATCCTATACTCTGAATATGAGAAACTAGAGCAGCAGCAAACACAGAGAGACTCTCTTCAGTGTGTTAAGTTCCAAATTAATATATTCTATTTTTTAAATCATTCTAGTAACATATGCTACAGCAATTCCAGGATAAACAAGGAGAGACTGATAGAAGTTTTCTTACCATCAGAAATCTTTGAGTGGCACTTGCCTGTTTCAGGGCATGTTCAGTTCCGTCATTATCTCTGAACAGGTACAATTGATTGCTGTAGGAATAAAAAGTAAGAGAATGAAACTTCCTGGAGGTTTTGGAAAGGCTAAATGAACTGTATGATAGCAAAAATAGAATCAACCCTTCATTTAATAAGAATTTAGTTGTTATAAGCAACAGGCCTAATTTCACCTAATTTTACTCTCCATTGAGAGAGCCAAAGATTCCTCTAGTTGTCCTTACAATTTCAAGTTTTTGTGCCTTCTCACAATCACATGAGGCTGAGAAAAAAGTCAGGTGTTTGAATGTAAGGGTTAAACTAAGAGAGGTATGACACAGTACATGACATACAGACTTCCTGAACCCAGATATAGGAGACCCCTTACAGATATGAAGGCTGAAGCAGTTTCCTTTACACAGCAGTGAAAAACAGCATGACTTACTTCTCCCATTGGGATGAATTGCCAGGAAAGGTGCAGATGGTATTGCTGTACCTTTGGTGGGACATCCCATCCCCTTGGTAGAGTCTGTGGATGAACAGAAGGAGCAGCCTCAACGAGCCATGCTATAGCTGTCTCTGGCTGAGAAACAACCATCAAAGAGGAGGAGGAAAAAGGAGGGAGATAGGACAATCAGACCACCATGATTTAATGGCTTGGTAAAATATGTATGCCAAACTATGCCTTTTTTAAAAAATTATTTAGTGCTGTTGTTTCTACTCTACTGAGTTGTATGAACTTAAAATACTAGCTTTGCTTTTTCACCTGAGTATTATTCCTATCTAACATAAAGATTTCTTCATTTTGAAATATGATTATTTGGTGCTGTACAATTCCACTATGCACTACATCTGGAAAGCTTTTCCATTTCCAAGTAAATAAGAAAAGAGAACAGTTGTAAAGTATTCATTATTTATTCTGAAATTACTGCTTGGCTAAATTACTAAATTACATTTAGTCAATATATTAGAAACTGGTGACTTAAAGTCTCAAACTTTCTTTCTTTTTTTTTTTTTTNNTTTTTTTTTTTTTTTTAATGGACAGAGAAAATGGTCTCTGGTCTGGTGTATTATTAGTCGTGTCCGGCACATCTTCTTGAGCAGGGAGATAAACTGCAGCCTCTGCCAGTTGGGGCAGTGCCAGTACAGTGAACTAGCACAGCACGCTCCAGAAGCTTCTCTTTTTGCCCCAGCATAATCCAGCATATTCCCAAGAGGGCAGAGGAGGTGAGTAAGCAAGTGGTAAAAGTACAGCAATTGCAAGTCACCCAGGCATTCTCCTGGAAAAGCATCCTCTCCAACGTGCTTCTGAAATCTGTTATTAAAGTATTCTCTGCTGAAAACTAGGAGGTCATATTTCGGTCATACTTTAGGACGTTATGTAAAGAGATTCTCTTCTTAATTTAGGTGAAGAAACCTATATAACTTAAACTCTGCTTGGAGGAGAAATTCTTCCTCTCCTTTCTCTTCCTCTAATTCGAAGTCTGGTGTTCTTTCATCTCTTGCACAACTGCATACAACTTAATGCTGTTGTAGGCTGAACACAAAAATATGACTCTACATGAGCAAGCAATAATGGAGACTAGAAAACAAGGTATTCACAACTCTAGTTAAAGTCAAAACACTTTCAGCTATTCAAAACAAAAAGTAATGAAGAAGTCATAGATGCGCTCTGCCAGGATGCAGGAGGTTGCCAACGCTCTGCATAACAGGAAATCTAAGAAGAAAGAATAACAAAGAAATGAAGAAAATAAAAGAAGACAGAAAACAGAAAGGGGCAAAGCTAGAGGGTGATACTAACAGGATAAGAAATCTCATACAGACCCAGATCAAAGATTTTTTAGCTTATTAGTAAGTATCTGATTGTGGTCAATAGTGGATGCTAGAAGAGAACATAAAAACATATACTAATATTTCTCCTAGACAATCTCTCAGATCAAAACAGTAGTCAGTGAAGTGCTCTTTGAGCACGTTTGCCCTTTGCTGTGTCCAACTGATTTTTCTTCAATCACTTTTTAATCCTACATAGACTCCTATATTCACAGCACCCTGTATCAGGGAGTTGAATAGCTTAACCACAAGGACTTTCTAGTTTTTTGGAACCCATCACCTCCTTGTTTCTTTCATTCACATTTGCGTCTTTGCACTACTTGTGTGAGAAGAGACTTTGAGTAACAGTGAACCTCTTACCCTTGTATATCTTCTTTATTAAAGATTGTATGGATCTGCATGTTATTTCTCCTCAGCCCGTTTCCACTCTAAAGACTCCTACCACAACTAGTCATGAGCAGAGACTCTTCAGACCCTGGCTACCCTTCTCTTTACCTTAACCTCTTCCACCATGCCTGGTTTGAGATGGGAGACCAAAACTGCCCTCAGTAATCAAAATCTCTCTCCCTAAATAATTTCTAATATTTTATTTGCATTGTTTTGCCTGACATTTGAGCCAGTGTATTTATACAACTAGTTAGCATCATGTCAGTGCTTCATTTCTGAATGACAGTTGTTAGCAGAGAGCCCCTCATTTTCTATGTGAAGATCTTTCTGTGAATTATTTTAATCTACAGATTTTTAAGGACTCTACAAGAAAAATCTGTTCATAAATGGAATTTTTGCCACATTAAGTTTTATGTATAGATCTCTTCATACTGTACTTATTTGAGGGTAGATATAATTATTGTATCTTCTATATCATGACCTGTTAGAGATGGAAAATATGCACAGAAATCTAGCAAAGAATTTCCTAATGGAAATACATTTTACATTAGAAAAAGAGTGCTTTAACTTGTATAGATTATACCTGTTTTCCCCAGAAGAGTAAATTATCTGAGTAGAATATTTCTTATGCCTTATCAATTTCTATAACTGTATCAGCACTGAAATTTAGCCAGAATGGAAACTTTGAGAATAAAATCAACAGTTTCAAATGACATCAAGAGATGGGCAGTTTTTTTCTACCATAAGATTGATCTTTGCCATCAGACATATGGCCTAACAATGTGGGTGAAGATAATCTGATGACCTGATTTTCATTTCAACACTACTACTAGAAAATAAGAATCTGTATCTTTGCAAAAGCATAATAAAATTTGTTGTAGGCTGTACAAGATGCCATCGCATCCCATAATTGTTTTCTGTGGAAAGTTCATCCAGGGATCTCATCCATGAAGTGAGCAGAAAGGATTCTATTGCTGTCCAGTGCTTAAATGTAGGGACTGTTGTGTTTGTCCTGTTGTTTTTGTCCTTCTGAAAGATCTTGTGTAGGTGAAATGTTATGTTTTTGTGATGACGTTATTGCTTCTATTCTGTATATCCGCTGAGATCAGGAGCCTAGGTGTTTCAGCAGAATCTATCCAGTGCTTTCATAGGAAAATTTTTCAACTCCAACTCCAGAAATATTTTGTATTTTCATACCTCATGTTTTAAACCAATTATTCTGTTTAATTGGTATTATTGCAGTTGTTTTTTATGAGTTTCAAAGGCCTAAAAAATCATTATTATGAATTTAAAAAGTAGTTTTTCATCATCTCAGTGATTATCCTCTTCAACATAAATGTTCCATTTTCTATTTCCTGATTGTCCTCAACTCATCACCTCTATATATATCCCGTTCATGCAGTCCCTGGGCTCAAGGCTGGAGTACATGCACCTGCATGGAGGTGAGTACCTTTCTGCATGCCAGGATATGCACTTTTAGGTGCATTCATTCGTGCTGGTATATCAGAAGAGGTGGAGAGGACTGTGGGGAAAAGGTAGTTGGAAAGGGGGCAGCTGGTCTCTCCTGAGCTTGCTCTTCCTCGAGTTACCCTTCCCCAAGGACTGCACAAGAACCTCAGAGATAAGTATGTATGTGCATACAATATAGAAACCTATGCATATATCTGCGTATTTTATATGCTCGTTGCACGTGTGTATGCACACGCTCTTATGTATGCACAATGTGTATGTATACATATAGCTTGTATATAGATATATGCACATCCGAATATGCTGGTACACCTAAGGGCACGAAATCCTCAGTTAATTATCCCTCGGGAGGGGTTTCCAGCCCGGAAACCCAGTCTCCTCGCGGCGGCAACCAGGTGCCATCCGCCTTCTCCTCTCTGGAAGCGGTGGCGGGGCTGAAGCAGAGACCAGGAACTCCCCAGGACCTGCCAGGTGCTGCAGAAGGAGTGAGAAAGACCCCAGCCCTAGCACTGCTTCCCCCGAGACTGTCCTTGCCCGGTGTTCACACAGGCACAGGTGGGTCCGGGACACTCCCACGCACAGCCATCACATGGATAGCGTCCCTCATCCGGGGAAGGGAAAGGAAAGCAAGCTTTTGCTTTGTTTTTCTTTGTTTGTAATTGAGAAGGATTTCAAGCGCGACGTCTTAAGAGCTTCCTGAGGTGCTTCAGAGCGAAGGTAAATTCAGAACAGAACAGAGAGGTAAAACAGATGGCCACCTCTGGGGTTTGCCGCGATACCAGTAGAGGGTCAGTAGCCCGTTACTCCCTGTGTTCAGGCGGATAAATAACTGCGGGGAATAATCTCCAGCAGCCCGGAGAGGGAGCTGTCTTCGCTACCCTTCCCTGTGCCAGCAGGCTCACGCAGAAGGGGCTCAGGCAAGGGCGGCGAACAAAGGAAAGAAAGCCCTGTCACCGTCCCGCCGCCGGTACCGAAGGTGCCCCGCATCCCTGCCGGGCCCGAGGAGGCTCCCCTAAAGGGGACACTAAATAATTGATCAGAATCGATTGCCTGCATGCATCGGGAAGGGAAAGTGGGCGCATCCCTTGCGTTCCGCCTGCTTCTTCCCCCATTTGCGCTGTAATCCTATTCCACCATGTGCAGATAGATGAGGGGACGTAACTCAGCCTTCAGGCCTGGGCGGGGTTCTCGTCGTTTAATTTTTTCCTTTCTCTTCCCTTCGCTGTTTTCCTCCCTCCCTCCGCCCTCCGTCTCCCAGGCCCAGTGAGGTCAGCTCATGAATATTGCTTCATTTTCCTGAGAGGCTCTGGCAGCGGGGCGTACCTCGTGTACGGTGCCCAGCTCTCTGTGCATGCATTTCGCCAGCCGGGCAGCAGACAAAGTGGTGGTGAGTAATGCGAATGCTTTAGATCCAAGCCTTTTTTTTCCCCTTCTCTCTTTTTTTTTTTTTTTTTCCTCCAAAAAGAGACTGTTACTCGAGATCCAGGTGCAGCAAACCTGCCAAGTATGATGGGGGACCTTCGAAATTCCCCCCCGCGCCTTTAAACCACAACAAAAGGCAAAAGCGCTCTCAAAGCTTAGGCTGCGTTTGTGAATTCTCGGAGCGGGAGAGGCGGGCGCCCGGCGGGGCGAAAGGGCAGGGGCCAAGGGGGTTGCCCTGCCCGAAGCCTAGAGCCGCCGGAATGCTGCCTTTTGTTGTTGCAGTTTATTTACCCGTTTTCCGCCTGGACAGCTGTTTCCGACAGGAAAACCTGCGGAGACGCCGCGTTCTGGCGACACGTGGGTTTGCCTCGGGGGGAAGAAGGTTGTGCCGAGGAGTTTTGTAAGGATGGAGATTTCAAACTTGGGCTCAAACGGGGCTTTCGTTTTTCCAGTTAAAAAAAAAAAAAAAAAAAAAAAAAAAAGTTTTTTT
>VYZS01057600.1:15564-30821 GCA_013400695.1 Neodrepanis coruscans | reverse complement strand
TCAAACGGGGCTTTCGTTTTTCCAGTTAAAAAAAAAAAAAAAAAAAGCTATATATGTATTTCTAAAATCAGCCAACGTAGGTGGTAGCCGATCCTGGAATTCGGGGCATGCAGGGTGCTCGCAGGTCGCGGCTGAGCCCGATGACTTAGTTGCAGTGAAAGTTCCCAAAAAGATTCAGATATAGCGTAGGGTTCCCAATTATTCATCTTAATTTCATTTTATACATTTCATACCTATATAGCTCCAAACAAATGTAGTGTGGGAATTCTGTTTGTGGTGGTTAAAAGAAATGCAAAGCAAATCTTTTATAAAGTGTTGTGATACAAGTTTAGATAGGTCTACATGCTCACTTTTTACTGATTGCCTGGGAAGCTTCTGCCTAATTGTGTCATCTTGAGGATTAATTTTCAGAATACAGGTTTAAATCAGGTTGATAATGACAGTGCATTTAAGAGGAAATGCTGCGCTCCTGACAGTGTTAGCAGAGCAAACATAGTCTCATTGTCTAGTATGTTCCAGGAAGTAAACCTATTGTCAGGATACAGTATAGTATCTACATTGATTTTGCTCAGTCATGCTTCTTTCTTTATTCCCTGTTCTAGGGAATATTTGAGCCATGTTCTGAGGGAATTGGTAGGCCGCGTTAGGAATGCAGTCATTTCTGCTGTTGCCCATGTTTTCCCTTTAAGGACAGCTGAATAAAGGCTGTATGAAAGCAGTTTGTGGACCAAAGCCATTATTTTCAGAATATATTGAGGGACATTAACAGCACGATATGGCTTTTAAGAGCTTTTTATCATAATTTGTTGTGACCATGAAAACTCTACTTGTGTCACTGTAGGGACAAATTGTCAAGTAAGCACCCTTCAGAGAATGCTACATTTTGTTCTTGGTGAAGGTGTATTCCTTGCTTTCTCTGTTTTGGAAAGCTGCTGGAGTGATTATGCTTCAGTCCTGTATAACCTACTGATCTGCATAACTAATAACAAACATGAATTGCTCTTAAATCCTGACAACGTCTCTGGTTAACAAACTGGGGCAAATCTGTGTTTAGAAGCTAATTGAAGAACCCCTTTCCTTTGTGACCCTCGATTCCAGAGTTATCTTGCCCTGGAAGAGTCCCTATCAAAGCTGGAGGGAAATTTGTAGTTGCTTCCACGTGTGCAGCCCTTTGTAGAACAGCCTTCCCTCACTCGGCTGTGACAGACACCTGGAAAAGGCCTTTGAGCAGGCAGACAGGTGCGTTAGCAAACAAGGCTTGGTGGTGAGGACGCGGGAGAGAAAAGTTTGTGTGGAAGGAAATTTATCGCCGATGTGGCGGCCTGTCGGGGGGGAAGGTTCGGCATCGGGGGTGGGGAAACGCCCAGAGGTGCAAGCTGAGCGGGAACAAGTCTCAGCCTCAGCCGAGCCTTGCGGACCTCCTCTGAGAGCCGCACCTGTTTACACTGGGCTGCAGCCTCGTCCGGCTTGTTCCTGGCCGCCCCTCTGCCTGCGGGTGGACGCAGGGAAGGGCTTGGGGGAAACGGAGGGGAGAGGGCACGCGGGCCGCCGCTGCTGCCGGAAAATCCGTCTCCTTGTCCTCCCCGTCTCCACCCCGACCATCTTCTCCGATTCTCCTCCTCCAGCTCTCGGGGCGGCGGCGACGGAGGAGGCGGAGGACACCACCGGTGATGGGCACGTCCCCGAGATAGCCGCCGCCATGAGCCAGCCGCCTGCAGGGGGCGCCGCCGCCGCNGGCGGGGGAAAGCGGGGCGGTCCCCGTTGAAGGGCGCGGGGGAGGCGGCCCCGGCGCCTCCATCTTCCTCGGGCGCGGGGAAGGGCCGCGGTGCGGCAGCGGGTGGCGGCGGGTACTGGAAGGAGGGATGCCTACAAAGTGAGCTCATCCAGTTCCACCTCAGGAAAGGGCTGGCGGCGGCCGCCCAGATGCAAACCAAGGGCAGCAACCATAGCAGCAGCAGCGGCAGCGCTTCTTCCGCCGCCTCCGCGGCTGCCGCCTCCGCCGAACCTCCCCCGGCTGCCTCCGCCTCCTCTCCTGCTGCCATGGCGGCAGCCGGGGCGGAGGGGCTGCGGCAGGGCGAGGTGGAAGGCGACGGCAGGAGCGGCGGCCCCGAAGGCGCGCTGAGCCCGCACCTGCAGGAGGAGATGCAGGAAGAGATGGAGAAGCTACGGGAGGAGAACGAGAGCCTCAAGGTAAGGGGCCGAAGCGGGGGTCGGGGAGAACGGGGGCCGGGCCACCTCCCCGCGCCCGCGCCGAGAGGGACCCTCCATCCGCCCTCTCCCCCGGCAAGAGCACTGAAGGCAGCATTAATATGGCTTTGTCATGGGGCGTGCGGCCAGTGCCGGTTCCCTGCTTCGTTGCGGTGCTTATAATGAGCTGGGTTGTATTTACCTGCGGGGCGGAGCTCCATTTTTGCTGCCTTCGTCTATACGTGCTGTCATTTGTGCTTTTGACCCACCTGTTGCGTCCGTGTCCCCTTCTCTCCCTGGTGCCAGAACGAGATAGATGAGCTGAGGACAGAGATGGACGAGATGAGGGACAGTTTTTTTGAGGAGGACGCTTGTCAGCTTCAAGAAATGCGCCATGAACTGGAGCGAGCCAACAAGAACTGCCGGATCCTTCAGTACCGGCTGCGTAAGGCTGAGCGCAAGAGGCTCCGCTATGCCCAGACTGGTGAGATCGACGGCGAACTCATACGCAGCATGGAGCAGGACCTCAAGGTACAGACGTGAGCAGGTGTCGAGGGGAGGGAGTGCCTCAGACAGAAACACAACCGTGCTCTCAGTCCTCATGACTCAGGCATTTCCATCCATTCCACTATGCACCCAGTGCATCTCACAGAACAGTAGTGGCCGGCTATCCTTGGTAATAGAAGCCTTTCTAATCTGTAGATAGGCTACTTTCAGCTTCAGTCCAAACATTTTTTGTGAAGGTATGTGCAAGAAGTGACTTAAATGCAATTTAGCAACTAAAGGTTTTGGACCCTTTGTGATGGATGCAAAGCATACCGCTCCACTGCAAGATTGAACTAACCTCATCAAATAGTCCCAATGACTTTGAGGAGATTATGTTGCTTCTTTAGTAAAAGATATCAGGGGACCAGCAGATTAAATACTTGCAGAGTCACAACAGAAAACCCTGACTTTGTTGCTGTCAGTAAAAAAACTGCTGTTATGTTCAGTGAATCCAGGATTTTCCACATCCAGCTGAAATCTTAGACAAAACCTATCAAATTTCCATGTGTAATCAACTGTATTTCATCCATAAAGTTTGAATGAACCACAGGCCATTGCTGGGAAAAGTTTCAGTCCTTGTTTAAAGATTGTCATTGGTAAAATAGCCATCATTTCCAGGATAGATTGGTTCAGTTACAGCTTCTTGAGGTAGTTGCAAGTTTAATTTCTGCTTCTGTCCACTAGACTTTGAAAGGCTGCTGCTGAACCAGGACTCCTAAAGCTTTTTCAGTTGATTGGTCTCCCACCTTGTCTCATGGAAGTGCAGGCCTCTGTATAGCAAATGTGAGTTTATTGGCCACACTTCTGCCTAGGACTCAAGTTGCTTATGGCACATGGGATTCCATGGATTGCAGTTGAATATGTGAATTTAATACATGATTAAGAATAAGGTAATTTTTAAACTTTCTGATAAGTGTAATGAATTGAGAGTGTGTTATTCCCAAGTCTGATTTGGATCATCTTTTCTGAAAGGTTTCCAGCTTGTCATCATTCTTATTAAAATTTCTATTTGATATTCTTTTTCTGTGCATATTCAAACCCCACATTTTCTGTTGTGCCTCTGACAGTTCTATAAATACAACTGCCCATGTGGCTCTTAAAGAGATAGAGTTCCTGGCCAGAAGCAAAACCATCTCTTTGTCATTGGGATTTATGTTCAAAACAGGAGATGTTTTGTACACTCTGAATGATGCTTAGATGATTAGTTGAGATATGCATCTTTCCAAGCAGAATTTGAACATGAGCGTTCATGTCCCAAGTGAATATTGTGCTTCCAGTTTATACAGTTGGTTTCTTTGTTGGCTCAATGTTACTTTGTATTTGTAACTTACACACATGGAGGCAGGGGAGGGAAGTGGTAAGGGCGTCTCTGCTGAGGTTCTTGCCTGCAGATATAGGAGATACCAGCTAAGGCCTGGACAGAGGGCTCACTATAATTAGCTTTTCTCCCATGTGTTTGTATATGACTGACTGTTTGGAAAGGAACAGTGTTTTTGCGAAGTGTTGCTACTGGTCATGAATATGGTCTGCTTTGGAGTAGGGATGAATGTCTAACACCAAATTTCTGCCTAATAGAATTCCAAGTACTGGCTAACTGTAAATTATAATTCATGTGCAGTTTTCTGTAATGTTCTCAAGTCCTCTTCTGAAGAATGACTATCCAAAATAATATTGTTCACTTTGTATGGGCAATGTATTAGAGGACTTGATCCTTTGTAGATACAGTCTTGCATATAGCTGTAGTAAAATGTATCTTGCATAAATGAGTCCCATTTCCCTTGTGATCTAGAATGCTCTGTAGGATTTCTTTGCATTAATAACTACTTCACCAAATTTTGTGTCAAAAATTTGCTACCAAAATTTCATTTGGTTTTATTTACTGATCCAGACTGTATCTATGAACTGAAGACAGATTCTGGCAGTATACTGTGTAAAAATTTCCCCTATGATTTTCCATTTACTTTAGTTGGACAAGCAGATGAGCAGATGATGCTAACTGTAGGAAAAAACATCAAAGCTAAAGCCCTGTGGTGTGATTCTTAGCTTATTCTGCAATCTCTTTGGAGCATGGTTATAACTGAAATTCCCCTCCACTCGCTCTTTCTGTTGGATATTATGTGTCTTGAGTGTGTGTGCAGTGGGGGAGGTTAGTGTTGTATCTGTAATTCACACACACTGGGTTTCTTGTCAGGGGAGGCTGAGTCACTAGCTCCTGCTGTTTTCTGATAGATTGGATTTTATAGACTGCTTGCTTGCTGGGCTCCCCTAGCTAATGCTAAGTAGGATTAATTATGCTTCCAATGTTCTAAAAAAAGAAGGAAATTAGGCCTTTCAAACTATGTGTCAATGTATCTAAATCACCATCATACCAGTGATTAGTGTATATTTAAATATTTTTGGTGTGTGATTATAGTTTCTGGTAGTTTCATGAAATACAGCGCAAGTGGCTTGAAGAGCAAGATTCTCATTACTTTTTATGAAGAAAAGGAATTATGTCTTGTCATATGCCTTTTAAATCTATTCCTGTGAAAATGCATTAAAAAAACCCCAACCAACTAGCAACCTTAGTGTTTGTTTTTGTTGAAAATATTGGACATCATTTGAGTGAACACAAGGTCGGTAAAAATGTTGTTTATTCATATTTCAATCTTAAAAAGAACCAGTTGTAGTAAATATTTAGATTAATTGTCCTTGAAGGAGAGAGAAACAACAAGCAGGGTTGAAATAAACATGTGTCCATTTGTGGTGGTATACAAGGCATAGGTAGGGAAGGCCTGGAGAAGATGGGCCCTGCTTTTAGATGCTGTTACTTGTCAAGTATTTGAAGGGCATATGCTTTAGTGCGTTGAAAACCATGTTAGCTATGGTTCAGAGATGATGGGCTGTCTTCAAGAATACTGAGGGTCCTGTTTAACTGTTGTTGTAAGAGAACATGGGAAGGGAGTTTGGATTTATTGTCTAGTGTGGTTTCCAGTGAAGTCAATAGGAAAAATGTACCTTTTTTTGGAAGGAATTGTCTTGAATTTGGAATAATTTAGAATTCTGTCCATGGATGTCCTTGTCTACATGTTTCCTTACATACTGCTTCCATCAAAACATTCAGAATTAATCTCTAAATGGTTGCTTAGGCACTAAGCACTGCAGCAGTAATGTTTGGGGTTTTTTAACCTTTCTTTTGAAATACCATTTCATTTAGGTTGCAAAAGATGTATCGGTGAGACTTCATCATGAATTAGAAAATGTGGAAGAAAAACGTACTATAACAGAAGATGAAAATGAAAAATTAAGACAGCAGCTTATAGAAGTTGAAATTGCCAAACAAGCACTACAGAATGAACTGGAAAAAATGAAAGAGGTTAGTGTTATTTATTTCTACACTACTTATTTGAAGATCTCAAATTCTTATTGTTGAACTAACTGTTTTTCTTCTATAACTTGTTTTGGGTTAAAAAAATGGCAGGCAGAAGTTGAAAGTTGCAAAGAGTTCTGAAGTACAACTTGGGAAGCTAAAAACAGACTTAAATATTCAGTGTTTTCTAAGCAAAACAGAATTATGACTTTGCTTTTCCACTACAGGGAGGGAAATATGAAACTGATGGTAACAAGTGTTCAGAGGTTTTGATACATTGTACCTGCATGTATCCATGCAAGAAGAGCGTGGAAGCATGTCAGAGGCATCTCGTTTTGCAGATACTGTTCCGCGCAAGTTTTTACAAAGACCTGTAGTTTTTCTCTTGCTAACTACTAATAGGGAATAGGAGGGATATCGAGGCTGTGGATCTATCCATTTCCCCATCTTGTTCACTCATGCTCTGTAGCGTTATTTGGACATGACAGACTCTACCTGGCCTTTCAATCTAAGCATAAGAACATGTGACTAATTAATCTTCAAAATTACTCCTTTTTCCTTTCTATAGATGTAAGATACAGTGCCATTAAGTAAGCAGAAAACTGCATTATAGCAATAATAGCTGGCCAACAGAGATAACAAAGCAGGCAGTAAAAGGAGAAACTGTTGATTAAGAATGAATTCTCAGAACGGATTTTAGAAACAGCTCTCCAATGTTTAAAATTCAAAGAATGACACTAATTTTCACTTCTGAGAATATACCCTAGTAAAAAGGTCAGCCTCTTCTTTGATATTGTATAAAGCAGAAGAGATGTATTTCAGTTGTTAAGAAAGACAGGAAATTTTCAGTTGCATGATAAATTGAGGCATTTTTAGGAACTGCAAGTTGTTCCTTTAAGTGATGCAGTATTAAAAATATTCATATATTTTCTTTACAGGAACTGAATTTCAAGCATATTAGTAGAGGATAAACAGGTTGTTCCATCTTCTGCTGCTTCCTCAGATAATTGCAGATTTTAAAAAGGCATGAAATCTGAGCCTTATTCAGCTTTCTTCTCTTCCCTCTGAGACCTTCTTTTCTTTCTTCTCTCTGGTTTCTGCCATCAAATACAGCTTGTTTTCCTGGATCATCTTCTTCATGAGAGGATGATCGTTTTGTGATTATCCTTACAACTTGTGCTTAAGATTGTATTTACTTCAAATTTTTTGTTATTCTTGTCCATTCAGATTCTGTTTTCTCATAGATTTTTATCTTCGTATCCTCCTGCCCTCTAATAGGTTGTATTGCTCTAAGCTTCTTTTGCCTTGCTTCTTATTACCCATATTCAGATTACAATGAAGTATAGTGGTAATTTAATAGTTTATGTTCTTTGATATTAACCAATAAATAGGCTTCTGCATCCCTGTCATCACTCCTCACTTTCTCATGTTCCTGATTCTTTCCTCTGGCTCACTGTGTGGAACTGTGGTTCTGTTGCTCTCATACTGTTCTCTACTTCTTTCTTTGGCTTAAGTGTTTAGCCCTTTCTGCTCTTGCTGTTGGTATCAATGAAAGGATACTGGAGAGGGAGAGGGAACTAGGGGCTGTGCTACACAATAACGTTTTTCATGAAGCTGGAACAGATGGGTGATTCCCACTGGCACAGAATGGGGGCATTGAGCCAGAATGGAAAAATGAAATAAGACTTGATACCATATTAGAGGTGGAATGGTCAAAGAGTCAGAAATACATCCTTATGCTGAACTGGAGAGAATTGTCTTACATGGTCATTTTATGGGTCATCATAATTAGGCAGGAGTTTTCATTTATGTGTTTCAAACTGGTTGTTGATTTCCTTTCACTAGCAAAAGGCTGCTGTTCAGGCTAGAACTTTAGGCACAGCATGGGGCAATTTGGAGGACAGTTGAGGACGTACAAGTCAGAGAAAAGAGTTTGAAGCAAAGCTAAATTATTATGCACTTTGCAAACATGCCATGACTTAGGAAAACCACGGAAGCATAATAATAACAAATACTTATTCTTGCAGAACTGAAATTTGGAATCTCTAAGGAAGTTATTAAAATGTTAACAAGAAACAACCATGCAAACAATCCAAAGCAGTCTAAAGTGCATTAGAATTTTTCTGTGACAGTTAAGTTTACTTCTTCTGTAGCACTCAAAGGTTTCATGCATCTTAAATGTCATTGTTAGATAGTCATAATGGTAATTTTCTATTTTCTTGTGAGTTATTTCCTACAATTTCATGAGTTTACAACCCTTTCTTACTTCAATACAGCCATTATAACCAATGGAACCTCCTGCCTAAGGAAGTTCTATTCAGCATAGATAGAAACGCATGGAAGACCTTTTGTTTGAACTCTGATCTTCACTTTATTGAGTTTAGAATTAGTGGGAAGGTTAATCTCCGAAGACAATGAACCATTTTTGTTTCACAGCATAGTAACAGTGCTCAGAATATGTAATGACAGATTTCTGTACTTTTATGTCATTAAACGTACTGGAGAAACACAAACCTTTCTGCGGAGGATTCTCCCAGGGTCATCACGCTATGACCAATATGATCAAGTGAAGCTGTTTACTAAAAGCATCAGACTCATTTTATACTGTTTTTAGCTGTTCACACGCTTCTAACTCTATTATCATTGGCACACGCTTCTTACTCTATTATCATTGGTTAGCTAAGCTTATACACACACTGTCTATATGTTTTAATTGGTTATACACTCTTCGTCACACAGCAAGCCGTGGTTGGCCTGTTCCACTTGCAGCTCTGGACTTGTTTTCTTCTCCTGTTTAACTTTTCTCCTTCTTGCAACAAGGTCATATCGTCCTTACATGCATACTTTCTCACCAGAAAGATGGACCATGCAGCATACTTTCTCACCAGAAAGCTGGGTTGTGCAGAGGCCTGTTATTTTCTAAAAATTCTACAGCATCTTTCCATTCCTCTTAAAATCTATTTATGTATATCTGCCATGGGAAATTTGCTCTCCTTTTATAATGAACTGTGTGAGACAGAAAAGAATGATTAAAATAAGACTTTACAGAAAATATAAGAAACAGAAGTATAATTTGTTGTAAGGTAGTCTCTAGGGTAGGACCAAAGCCAAAGTTCTCTCTGTATGGATTCTATGTTGTTTTAAAAAGCATGGAGACTTGACTGGAAACATGTATAAAAGATAAATGCTAGCAGATGCATTTTTGCAGAATCAAATCTAGAGTTCTCCAGTGAACATTTGGATGAATATAGATATGTGAATGTATTTGTCCTTTAATATAGAGAAGTAATTGCTATTGGCTTCCTTGATTGGGAGATTTATTTTTATTCATGATAAATTCCATGACAAATTAGAAATTGCTTTTGATGGCAGCAGAAGCTTGGAACATGTTCTAGCCATGCATACATTTTCTATCTGTTGCTTTTACTTTTAATCCCCCAACCTGCAAATATTCATTTTAATGGTATTCCTGCATATCTAAATACTGACACACAAGGTTTTTAATCTGTGCTGATTTTATTTTTAGCAACTTTTGCTGATTTCCTCTTTATTATTGGTTGCTAATAATTATAATGCTTTTTGGGCAGCTGAAAACAAAGTAGAAAAATTGTTTCCTAGAAGAAAGAGAAACCAGCAGTAACTAGATGTAATTTTTGAGATATTAAAGTATTGTTAACATGTTGTTAATTAATTAATTAATGTTCATTAATTTGTTGTTAACTGTTTGGTAAAGCCTAAGGAACTCTTGCAGAGCTTTTCATTATCACAGTATGAAATTCATTCATTTGTTTAGCTTTGTAGAAAAACACCCTGTTAGCTGTGCTTTAGTTGGCTTGTTGTGAGACAAATGAAGTAGGGGGAAAATATGACAGATGTACTGGACCCTGGTCTTCACAAATCCTCATTGCAATGCAGACATGTAATTGCAAGAAGCAGTGTTTTGCAGGGATAGAAATAGTTTGCTCTGCTAGTGCTCCACGCTGGGCAGATGTATGACAGCTCAGTTCTTACAGCCACTTTAGGATGATGTTGTCAAACCACCATTGTCTTCTTCTAAGCATAGAGTAGTAGGTCAGATATATAACTTGTGATGATCATGGCTACATGGCACAAGAACCAGAGATATCTTTTGTACCTTCATTTCACACTGCAAGCAGAGGAGTTTGTGCCTCCCTGCATGGGTCTGCATTTTGCTGGAGTGGTGCCTGTCTTGTCAGTCAGTCTGGTTTGTACACTGCATGGAAATAAAAGAAAGCAACAAGATGTGGGAAACTGGGCACTGGTGCTGGGAGAAGGAATCTAAATTCTGTTCCTGATTTTGATACTAACCTGCTGTGGGACCACAGGAGAGTAATTACATTTTTCTGCTTACTCTTGCAACCTTTCCCTGCAATGTTTAAGCACAGATTAGCTCTCTATACATCAGGCTGCACAAAAATCAGGAGCATAGCTGGAAATTTCACCATAAAAGCTGCTGTAAAAATACCCCAAACAAACTGGAAAGCTGTGAAAAAACTGGTAAGGGATAACCCTGTCCCAAACCCCTTGATCACCAATATCAGCTTGCCCAGCTTGTCCAATAAAATCCATGTGTCTTCTTTCACACAGCTCTTTTCCTCTCTAAGCTGCTTCTCCTGCTGTTAAACCACAACAACTTATTTCATCTTTCTTCTATAACTCTCAAAGTCTCAGATTTTCCAGGTTCTCTCACTCAGTCTTGATCCTGTGTCTGGTGGTATTTTTATTTGTTTGGTTGGGTTTTTTTGTATGGCTTGCTGTTTTGCTGTCTTCTGGTTCTTAAGTCCCAGTCTTGTCCTTCTTCCACACCACCCTCCTTCCCTTCATTCTTCCAAATTTTCATGAGTCTCCATTCTCCTCTCTTGATTTCAAGAATTTTCCAGTTCATTCTGCTCCAGCTATATTATCCCTATTTCTTAGTTACAGCTTCTCTCTGCTGCTAAAGTTGTCCTTTTCCCTGATTTCTTCCACCCCCTCATACAAATCTGTTAGCTTCCCTAGTTTGTTCTGTTCCTTTCCAAGCCTTAGCTCTTAATTTTTGCATCTGGACTGAAAGCAGTGGAGGATCACTCACTGTGCTAGAAGACAGCAACTATATCACTGTGAGCACTGGAGAGAGGGTTTCTAGTGCATTACCTCAGCTTTATCTCATGGAACAGCAATCACAGGACTAGTTAGGATTTGTTTTCCATCCTGGAGTTGGAACAGAATGTGTCAGCTGGAGAAAATGTACAAATTGATAACTGGGATGGGAAAGGGTGTGGTAGTTCATATATACAGAATTTTCAGCAATTTAAACTGGTAAACTCTAACAAATAATTACCTGTTAATGTATAGTAATGGAAGATTTCTTAAAGGTTATGCCATGACTGATGAATTTGAGAAGTATGAGGTGTACATTGTGTATAAACACAAAAATGTTCTGGAAAGCAGGCATACTAGAACTTCTCAAAACAACAGTTTGCAGAATAATAAGAACAAACAAGGATATTCTAATCTTAAAAAAAGCTGAGTATTTTTGCTGAAATTTTCCTAAATATTTAACAATGTTGGTAATTTATTCCAGGATAGATCCTTCCCATGAAAAATCTGCAACATTTATAATGTAGTAAGGTTGTAAGAAACTGGAAAAAGTCTCATAATGAGTGGTGGTTTGCAGCATTTCCAGTGGGCAAGGCAACTATATCCAAGAGCATTATTATATTTTTTGATGCTTTCAGAAATTTCTCATCAGGGACTTGTCTTGATCCTTTCTCTCAGGACCTTAAATTTCACCATCTTACAGTCAGGGCTGCCAGTGCTACCACTGCCCAACAAACGCCCGAACAATGCTTCCTTATTTGCAGCAGGTAATTCTCACAGCTGACTTATTAATCATCTGTAGCAAAAATTGTCTTCAATCTATTACAAAAATCACATGGCTTCTAGTTGTCTGAAAAGTGTTCCATCTATTTTATCTTATGCATCAGAGGGTCAGTAGAAGACACCCCAAATGATGCCACCCATGCTTCTTTGTCCTCTGATTCTTGCCCAAAGCTCACAGTTGGCCCGTCACCTGTTACAAGACAACACCAAGTGCAATTGAAGGGCTTCCTCACCTTTAGAGTTTTCATCAGTCTGTTGCTGCGCCTCAGGTGTGTGAGCCATCCTGAGAGGTCTTTGTGATTCCAGTGAGGTCATAACTGTGCAATGTTCATGGATTTCTAGCTTCTGTTTGTTGCCTGTGCTGCATGCATACAAGTTACTGGAGATAGATACTTAGTTGTGCTGCTTTGAAAGAGAAAGTTTGAATCTCCTCCATCATACTGTCTCCCAAGCACATTGTAATTGCACCTTATATTTTCATTTTTCATCAGAGTTAGAGCCTCACTTTAAATGGCTAGTAATGGAGGGAGCCAGGTCAAGGCAGAGATGAGATGCTAGGATGCCTGCTGATGTAGCTGCTCAGCATCAGGATCACTGCTGTAAGCAGTACTCTTTGGACAGTTACAAGTAATTTACTTGCTCCTGGCACCAGAGGGCAGCAGGAGAGGATTTAATAGGGCTCTCACAAGACTTTTTTTCCTGGGTCTTTTTGGAGTACCCAAATACTAAGTGTACTAAGCAACATTTTTACTAACAGTACCTTTAAGCAGATTGTTTCCAGGAGCTGGAATTTCAGTTTGCTGCCTTATAAAATTCAATCTTCTTTGGTGAAGAGAACAACAGGATAATGAAATTTTTAAAAAAGAGATGAGAAACAAGTGTCTGCCTGAGTTTGTACAAGAAAAAGAAAAAAAGTTCTCCATCTCCAAGCACAGCTCAGTGATTTCTAAGCACCACATCCCACCAGATTCATAACCCCTGGTTACTTGTCAGACTTGCTTGTGTGATATTCTGTTACCCTTGTTATCTTGCCTAAGTATTTTGTTCTTTTAGAAACAGAACTCTACAGGGATGCTATTCATAATCTGTGAGGGTGTGATTCTGGCATACTTGCTCAGAGAACACTGCGATTTCACAGGGAGTGAGTTAAGCAGAGTTTGCTTTAGTTTAGTTCTTTGAATATAAGAAAAGAATCATAATGGAGAAAGGAATTAACCTCTGTTATAAAATCTGTTGTAGCAATTCTCTGAAAATGTCATGGCATAAATAGGGAAAAAACACAGATTTTAGAAGCAGTTTACACTGAAGCTTCATAAAATTAGATTTTAACTATGTATCAGCCATCAGCAACTCACATGAGCCGTTTTCTTCAAAACAGTTACTTAAAATTGAAATAAACAGCCTGATGGTCAATAATAATATGCTCCAAAACATATGTAATTAATACTGAATGATTCCAAAAAGATTAAAGATTCATAAATATCTTATTGTGAAGAGATTTTGTGAATAAAGATGCCTAGAGGTGATATTTTTCAGTCTTTGAAGCTTGTATGCTGTTTTTTGAATTGTCTGAAAATTAGCAGGGATGTGTAAAAGGAATGGCAAGATTGATGGTTAATTGGGAAGTAATAATGAAAGATTGGCAGCTGTAGTGAAAAAGAGCGTATCTGGAATAGGTTTAAAACAGAAACTAATTTAGCCAAAATAAAGCCTGATCTATTCTTTTGAATCTGTAAACATAATACTCTACTCTGGTTTCATGGGGACATGGGAGTTCCTTCCTTGTGTCAGAATCATACTTAGATTTGATTTCCTTCATTTCTTTGATAGATCTCAGCACCCTTAGATTTGCAAGTTATCTTGTTAAAGGCATTATTGATATTACATACAGTTTCTTTGCAGTAAGGTGTATTTTAAAGGGGAAAAAAAAGTAATGACCGTCTTAAAAAAAAAAACCCCTAAGTAGAACAGAAACATAGAATAACAGCTAAGCTTCTAAACATGTAGAAACTATGTTTTACAGAAAGGACAGGAGTCCCAGCATCCTGATCTCAAGCACCTGAGACCCCTTTTTTGCTTGGATCATTCTTCTCAAAGTTGCTCTTTGCTACAGAATTGTTTCCATGAGTCAAAAACTATATTTGTAAGGTAAATCAGGCTAAGGAAGGGTCCACACACTGACGAGCAATTGCTTGCATATCCCTCACATGGTTTTGACCTGGATCAACTACCACTGTGTCAGTGGTTGGGCATGATTTGGGGTTTAGCCTGGGTCAGAGCTTATTACTGATTGACAATTTGGATGTGATCCTGTTTGTTCGAAAGGAAACTGTAGTTTAGCTGTATTGTCATCATAGCTGAAAGGAGACTGAATTATGAAGTGCCAGTTGGCATTAAGAATTATGAAGTGCCAGTTGGCATCAGGTCCTGAGAACAGTCCCTGACCATTTCATTTACTAGTGTAAAAAACAGGCAAAGGTTCTCTGACTTGATAAGGAGCCAGAGGAGATGGCAAATGACATGCAGAACAACAAATCCAGTATGTTGTTGCTGTGAGAGTTCCTGCTGCTGAGAATAACTTGGCAAGGGGCAATCAAATGCCCAGTTGTCTGGTGTGGTGTGGTAACTGTGGCGCATCTGGTAGGCAGTAGCTGGTTACCAGAGAAAATGGTTTGTGAGCGAGAACTCACCTTGGGGCAGGCTGTAAAAGAGTATTTATCTTGCTACAGACATTAGGGTATGACTTTTTTGAGATCTAAAGAAGAATGAAAGCCATTTATATCTCTTTACTGAAGTAAAGTACTGACTTCACTATCAAAATATGAGACCGCATTAACCAGTGAAAGAAAGTTTGTGAAATCTGGTATTACAGGTCCTCGGTCACAGGAGACAAGTATTTATATTTTTACTTCCCAGTTTCAGTATTTATTTACTCAAATGGACATTCAAGTGTCTATATATGTAATTTAGGCAGAGAGGTACCAACTTGATTGCTCAAATGAAAGAAAAAGTTGACAGGTAACTTAAAAGTGTAAAAAATAACTCCCTGGTTTAGCTGGCTTTTCAATGGCTATCAGATTACCTTTCACAGGTATCTAGAGACAGTATATAGTCCACACTGGTTCTTTTTTTTTGGTTTTTTTTGCATACTCTTTTGTGATTATTATGCTTTTCAAGTTCCAACTAGCATTTTTGTTTTTTACCATTTTGTCATTTTGGCAGGTCTCTGGAAATTTTTGTAGGACACTGTGTATGATTTCCTAAATTTCTTAAAGAAAGATACTGCATGACA
>VYZS01057593.1:4538-57230 GCA_013400695.1 Neodrepanis coruscans | reverse complement strand
AAAAAAAAAAGCAAACTGCTTTAATAGAAGATAATTTCAATTATTTTCTTTAAAAAAAATTCCCCAAACATGCACTGTAATCTCAGCATTGTTCTCCCTCTCCCTTCTTACAGGAAGAGTTCAGCTCCTGCAGTCTGAGCGCTACAGCAATGTTTGCCAAGTGGAAAAATAGAGAGGAAGAAGAAACTGTTTATCCCCAGTGCTACTGAACCCCCAAAGTTGCAGGTCCCTTAGCAGAAAGCTCTTCTTATATAAGAAAGACAATTAGAATTGGCAAACTGATGCAAAATATTTATTCCAAGTTAGTTATTTTTGATGCAGTAGTTTTTCCCCCTCATACAGACTCAATGTGATAGTCACTTTTTAAAATCTGTAAATAATGTTATCAAAATAATCTTAATCTTTGAAATCTCACAAAAAATTTATATTTTACAATCCACCCTGAATATCAAGGCTGCAAGAAGAAGAACACAAACAATTCCTATATCCAAATATTTTACAGCTGTACCCAAAAAAAAAAAAGAAAACCACAAACGCCTGGTTAAGTGATGAAG
Source organism: Neodrepanis coruscans (assembly GCA_013400695.1). Classification (NCBI taxonomy): domain Eukaryota; kingdom Metazoa; phylum Chordata; class Aves; order Passeriformes; family Philepittidae; genus Neodrepanis; species Neodrepanis coruscans. The sequence continues at coordinate 56,676 of VYZS01057593.1, read as the reverse complement.
CTCCCCGAGCCGCCAAAAAAAATAAAATAAAATAAAATATTCATGTTATTAGCATTAATTTAACATAATTAGAACTTCAAAAGCCATTTTGTCATCGACAATGATTGTTTTAGCACACCGTTACCGCGCGGCACTGGGCAATGCGGCGGCACTGTTAGAAGCTTGTTGTTGCAGAGATCAGTCAGCCACTTGTGTCCTGCTCACATGACTGAACTTGTGCACTGCCCCACAAGGGATTTCTGTCAAAATTTGCTAGCTGCACAAACTTCTAGTAAGCATTAGGGCAAAACCAAAAGAAAAAGCTAAAGAAGCCAATTTCTCTCTTCTTTGGGATACAATTATTTCCCTTGTGCATGAAGTATCAACAACAAAAGAAAAAACTGAACAGACTGGAGACAGAATAAACTCTGTTTAGTTTATACAACCCCAAACACGTGTTGAACTATGAACTGAGTTTATTGGGTTGGTTTTATTTATTTTAATTTTATTGTGCCCCGTTTCAGGCATCGTCATCTGACGTTTCGCTGCTACTAGTTTCTGTGTCCGAGTCCTCAATCTTTGTCTTAAAAGTGCTTCTCCAGTGGAACAACAGGCTGGAGCCGCGGCCCTGAAGAAATCCATTCTTCCCAAATCCATTTCTTCTTCGCTGTAGGAATGAAAGCAAGTTTTAAAACAAGCCAAAGTGTGGAAAGTAACTGTCCCTAACCATCTTTGGACATGAATTACATGTGTATACACACACCCTGCATGAATAATGCAGAGTCGTCAGTTCTACTACAGTCTTACCTCTACTGTCTTCTTGAATGTCCTTAAGAATGACCCCACAGAAGACTTGTTCATGAGAAGGGAGAGGGAGAAGAGCAGTCACAAGTGTCAAAAGCTGTAAACATACCTGCTCTGATTTAATCTGGAACTCTTTGAGCTCATCCTCCGTGAGGGGAAGGTAGTTTTCATCATTTTCAGGATATTCCTGCCATCCCATTTCTTTCAATAACCTGATTATGGAGAAAATAAAAGGGGCATGGGAACTAAAGCAAGGGCACAGTGGTAAAGGAGAGAACATTTTGTCTGTGAAGCACAAGGTCTTGTACTAAATTACCTCAAACTGACCAGGGAATCTTCTCTATCAGAGAGATCACTTCAACAATTTTTCATGTTTACCCAACATTTTTCAAATGTATTTTACAAATATTTAACCATCAGCAGTTCTGTATAATGCGTACATAACCAGGCTGGTGGAAGGCAGGGATTTGAATTCCAACCCAAGGACACTGAAGGAGGACATGAGGCAACCAAACCAGTATCACAGCTCAGAATCTCCTAAACCTCACTATCCGCTTGCACCAGCTGCTCACAGTGCTTACTCACTCATGTGAGATACAGCCTGAGATACCAGGCAAATATTTTCTTAACTCTTCCCCACTTCTACAGCATGTAAAGCAGCAGAGGAGTTCTCTAAATGCAAACACAGAGTGTGGTGTGTGTGTGTCCTCAAACCATTACACTTAGGACACTTGCTTGTAAATCAATGAGAATCACACTAGGCTCATGCTGACTCCCAGTGTGGGCAGGTAAATATTTAGGCAGCATTAACACACAGGGATGTGGCATTAAAGAAGCACTGGAATTTAATTACAGTCCTTGGTAAAGCCTTGGCTCACCTGTCATTGGGTTCTTCTTTTATTTTCAGTAAGACCCCACCCAGTCCAGCACTAGTCACAAAGTGCTAACCCACACACCTCCATACACACAATGCTACTGCTACTTCCTAAAAATGGAGTTTTCCTTGAAATAGTTTCCTTCTCCTCACACAGCCCAAGGACTCACCCTCTCTCACTTCAGAGACTTATTTTGCCATTTACTCACCTGTGTTCTGCCTCCAATGAATGGGAGAGGTTTTCCCCCTCCTCTGGCAAAGGGAGAGAAAGGCCATTCTGATGGCAATTCTCTTCCCAGTTTTCCTTTGGTTCTGGTGTGCTGTTGCTCTCCATCTAAAGAAAAATAAAAGTATCAAAGTGTGCTTGTCCAGGCCATGCCAACAGCACAGTTCCAAATTCAAGCTTCTGCCTTTGAAAGTCCAGCCAAGCCTTTCACCTTGAGCCAGTGTTTTTTACAGAGCCTTACTGATAATGGCTGCAGCAACCTGCACCTGGCTGTGACAGGACAACACAGGACCAAAGATGTTTGGAAGACTGTGCTGCTGTGCCAAGGGAATGAGTGCTGGCATTACAAAGCCACCACCAGTGGCTTTAGAGTAACAGCAAGAAAATTATAAGAATTAAATGCTCCTAAGGACATGCTTTACATAGACATTAAGGCACAGATTTATGTATTCAGGAGTCTGGTTTGAGCCTCCAAGGGTTCAATCACAATCCTGCACCTTTCACAAGCACAGAATTCTACTTTCCCCTGAATGTAGCTTGACAATGAAGTTGGAAAGCAAATTAAGACATTAAAATATGGTGTTGTTCCACTCCTCAGAGAATCCTTGCAAACATACAGATTACCTTCAACATCTGTGACCTTCCCTTCCACCCCATTTATTACTTATCCATTTGCATTTCATCATGTTAAAGATCTCCCTCCATCACAGTGCGGTGCACTGCTTCTCCTGGCAAAAGTGCCAGACCAGTGGGAGTCATTTCTCTCCTCCTCCAGAGCCTGAACTACAGGCACTGCTTGAGTTTTTTTCAGTCCCCAACTCCTTCAATAATGATGATTACATATACAGCAAGGACAACAATCTTACATCATCCAGTTTGTCACATTCCCTGTTCTCTGTTATCTCCCCATTTCTATCATCTTTCAGTGCCTTCAGGAATTCACTCTTCTTATCAGTGGTCCGGCGCATCAGCTTCGTCAGGCGTGAGGAGCAGATCTCGATGGGAGGGGTGGTGCTGGAAGGACTCTGTACAGGGAAGGGAGAACACAGAGAATTTCAAACTGTGTTGCTGCAAACATAGGTCCCTCTTCAGTGTCTGTGCTTACACCTTTCAAATACTCATCAGTTTTTTGGGTGGCTCTTAATTTCACAAACAAACCAATCTAATGTCAAATTCCCATCAAAATACTGATGGGTACTGCACATTTACTTCTCCCTTACCAGCACATACTGTTCTCCCATCTATTATTTTCAGCTCAATTTTTTTTCTTCCCCTAGGAGTCAATTCACATGGCCATGAATACATTTGTTTTGTTCCTTGGTAATTTAACTCTCCCAGGCAAGCTGGAGCCTACAACAGAATATTAAGGCAGAAAATGTCACCCAGAATTCTTGCCCTACAAAAATTAACAAATGAAGGAGATTAGACTCGGTTCAAATTTGTGTCTTAAGTCATCCTGACAGACTCTACCCTGAAATTAAGCTATGGGTAAGTAATCTCCTTTCAGGGTGTGGTTACATCCTTAACTAACCACAACCAGGTCTGAAACAGGCAGCCACAGCCTTGGAATTCTGCCCTGGAGAGCAGGCTGCCAACTCCTTGCTCTGTACACTCAACTCAGATGGTTCAGTGTGGAGCCAGACACAGACAACCCTGGAGCCTGTGGGAAACCTGCTCAGCTCAATGCATGAACCCAAGGAAACCTCTCATGCTCTTCCATGGTTTTTAAGCTCTCTCAATTATCTGGGATCTGTGAACCAGGTACGGTGGTTGGCAGTATCCCAGCCATGATCCTGCAATAGGAGCACTGATAACCAAGATGAGCTTTCAATTTAGTCTGTTCCGTCCGTTTAACTGGTCACACAAAAGTCTAAGAAAATGTTATGTGAAAGTTCCTGGTATTTTAATCTCCTGTTCGTACATGGAGTTCATGTCTGGCTACTCTAAAACAAGGAATTTAACCATTATTATGGATACCTGACACTAGAATCTTCCATGCAAAACTACTCTTTTCCTTCATATACTGGCTTTGATTTTTTTCTCTCAATATTAAAGCAGTAAAATTTCCTGAAGCCTGTAGTGCTTTTCTCCTCACACACTTCTTTAAGCTGGGGGGGAAGGTTGCAATTTCAAGCTCTTCAAAACAAATCTCCTTTGCCAAGAATTTCTGTCACACTTGCAGCACTCTGAGCAAAGATCAAGGGAACTGGGAAAAAAAAACAAAACAAGGCAGCAATTGCTGCTTGTATTTAATGCCTGTTGCAGGTGAAACACTGGTGTGAACTAAAGCCTTCAGGGAAAGGCAGGCTGGAAGTAATTGCCTTACAGGAAACATTTTTCAGGCAGCTTTCTTGGACTTTGCCTAATTCAACACAGTAAGGGGCAAATCACCAGTTGTAACAGACTTAAGTGACTGTGACTATCAGAATAAAAAGCCAACACAGTACTGAAATTAAGCTCTCAACAGGACAACTAGTTTGACTGAAGTTCCAATGCAAGGCAACAATGAACAAAAGAGACTAAAATTAGATGTCTTCCAGCAACTTGGAACACTCTACCTGAACTCTTTGCTAGTGGCTACTTTAGTCTTTATTAAACTGTTGAAGTACTAAAGCAATTTCTACACATTAGAGGAAGACACTTATAGCTAAAGTTTAGAAACAACAGATTTTGGAATGGTAATTAATTTCACCTCAATTCAGGTTTCATGTATAACTTTCTGCAGAAAGGTTATGTTTTACAGAACATTCTCATTTAGCATTAAAGGAGTACCAGTAGTAATTTTTGGCATCTTTTCTGAAGTTTAGCCCTTTAGACTGAAACATCAAGGCATCTCTCGTTTTTTGGTGTTTGTTTTTTTTTTAACGAGAGCGCTGTGTACCATCTCAGATTTGTTCTGATGTCAGTCCATGTTACAGGGACAGCTACTCTTACAGAAAAGTAATCCTGAATAATTTTAACAGTTCTGACTGTATTGTAACTTGGTTGTCTTAGGCTACCTTGTGGGGACAGGGGCTCACTGCCCGTTGGCACTCTTAGTTCTCAACACACTGTGGTCTTTCATGAATGAAGGTGCTATTTTCACCACTTCTGCAGGAGGGTCATTATCTTTCAGAAACAAAAAGCTGAAGTGGCTCTGCCAGGATTACAGCACTATCTGACAACCACAGTCCCATGTTTTCATATTGTAAGTCTCCAACAGATTCCAAGAAAAACATTTTACAAGTGTTTGATTTTAGTCAGAAGGAATTTTTAAGCCCTTCTTGTTTAGTTGATTGATGCTGGTAATAGAAGAAATATTCAAGGAAGTCCTGCTTGTTCTGGGGAAAACCCAGCTGCCCACCCCTGCTCTCAGGTTAGCATCCAACACCTCTGCTGACTTCCTTGAGGGGATGGGTGAAGGAGACACTTGCGTTCCTGCTGTGTGATACAAAGCGAACACACCCCTCGGTATCTGCTGAGATGAAATGCTGTTTAAGTTTTTACATACTTATGCTGTAAAAGTGTCCATGCTGTGCATTACAGAAAAGAAGAAGACTGCCAGCAGCACAAAGAACTCAGTCTAAAGAGATATAAAGCAAGGTAAGGGAAAGGAACACAGTGTAAGATCTATTTGTCAAAGTGACAGGTGCTTGCTTGTTAACCATTGCCTTTAAAAACTGCTTGTACACTCAGCTGTGGCTATGGCAGGAAAGTGCAAGGTGCTGCAAAGTAAAGCCTACAAAAATAAAAATTCTAAAGATGACAAGGCCTTATTTTAGAAGTAGTATCTGTAAAGGAACAAGACAAATTCAAAACTAGGAAAAACACACCACTTCTTAAAACATGAACACGCTAATTTTAAATGTGAATTGTCATTTATCACAGCCTGGTTTTATTTTTTTTTCTTGTGTTATGTCACAGTTACTGCTGAAATATTAATAGATTTTTATTTCAAGGTTCTCTCCAGACCAAACCCAGGGGCAACTCAGTTTCCATCTCAGCAGATTGTCTCCTTCCAACATCAAAAAAGAGATACTGTAGCTGAAGTCACATGCATGTGTGTTAAACTCCTTCAACCCCCTCAGAGCTCATTGCTTGTGCTGTTATTCTAGAGAAAGGGAATTACACAGATCACCTTCCCTCCCCTCCTTCTCCTGTAGTGAAGAACATCATGGGAATCAATTTACCTATCTATTCACATCAGTTCCTGGTATCTGTACTCAAGTAACACCAAATCAACGTCTCGTTTCACAACACCGTTTAAAGCATTAGTACATTTCTGGTTTTATATTGGAGGGAAATCCTAATACACTCAATTAAACACCAATGGCTTTACAGCCAAGTAACCCATTTTTTTTTCAGTGCATCAGAGATGAGGCAGAAAGTGTACGAATGTACAAGTGAGTCATCCCTCAAGGGTGCAAAGGTAGGTAGCATATACAGAGAGGGCCTTATCATGTTTGAGCTACAGTAGTCATACAGTACTAGTGATAGTGACAAAAGCTCCCACCCTACCCCTCAGCCCAACCCTTTACCTCTTTGGGAGAGGTGAGGACTGAGCCACTTGCCAGTACCGCTGGTTTGGTTACAGACACTGGACTGGTAAAGGCAGAGTCGCGGGTGGAGGAGAGCGAGCCTGGTTTATGTTCACTTCTGTTGGCTTTCCATGGGCTTGGCTGTATTGAAGAGAACACAAAATACAGGGCAGTGAACGGTAAGGCACAGGAAGGGTTTGCTTGCAAGCACTGAAATAAATGAACAACATTATGTTGGCTATTGTAGAAATTTCTTTTCCTCCCTCTCCAAGAACAGTCCCTACAAGTTTACCTCAACACACATAATTTTTCCCCTGCAATCTTCTGTTTTCCCCAAATCACAGAAAATTCTGCTTCATGGGTACCACCCTCCAGTAAAACACCATTAAGAGCTCAAAGAGAAAATTCAGCATTGCCCTTCATTAAATGGAATCACCCCTGAGTAATGCAATTAATTTTAGAGCTACAGATGGGAAATTAAAAAAAAACCCAAAACAATTAAATTCAAATTTCTTAAGGGAACACTGCCTGCCACAAAGAAAGGCCTCCAATCACTTGACAGGAAATTCCTCTGTTCAAAGAAGCACACCTCAAGGAATATTTCTGTCCAGGGTGAGAATGCAGATTATTTATTTCCTAGGGTTCTGAAAGTGTCCATCATTGCACTGATTTAGCAACAACAACAACGGAAAAAAAAAAAAAGAAAAAGAAGCAAAAGCAGCTAGTTTGTTCCAGTGCAGGAGCACTTGTGTTTCGCTCTGGATACTCTCTGCAGTATCCCTTCAAACACACTGATCGTTTGGTTGAAGAGCAAAGACTTCATGACAAGTTTTTGCTACTTGGAATGTTATTCTTGAGGCTCTCTTATCAGCCAAGGACAAACTGTGAAGTGAGAATCTTTACAAGAAGGATCCTAACAAGAAACTTGTGTCCACTGGCACAAGAAATAACACCTGCCAGAACATTAAAATATACAGGTTCTTTTGACCCACTGGAATTCTGAAGCCAGCTTCAATTAATTCACTAGGAAAATAACTCGGGCACAAATGGGATTCAGTTAAATCTGAGATGCAACAGATCTTGCAATCTTCCAGCAATAAGAGCAGAGGCCACTATTTCAGTGTATTCTCACTCTCCCTTGGGTTATTTTATTAATTTTTAAATAAATACATTGCTAGAGGAGGCCATTAGCATTTACGCTTCCTCTCCAATTTAAAAAGAAGAGCATCCCCCGCATTATCAAATGAATTCACATATTACAAACATTCCTTTCACCCCCCGATATATCCTGATCTGTGCAATATTGCCTGTACTAAAATTAGGGTGCAGTATGACTATGACGAAACATTTCTCTCTGCAGCTCTCAGAGGTTGCACGGTTCAATCCCAGCTCCCAGAATTGCTGTTCTCCCAGCTTCCACAAAGGGGCAGCTCAGAAAGAACCAAAGACAGATGCCCACTGCTTTCCTAGGGAAGCTGAGTATGACCTATGGATTGCTTGGCTGTGAGCTACCAGCCATCTCAATTAGCCAACAATGCACTTGTTCCACTGTCACCAGTTCCCTTCCCTTCAAAACTACCTGATACAACTTAACAAAACCATTTTTCATTCAGTTTTCCTGTAACAGTTTTCCAGTATTGCTGACTTTGCGGAAAGGAATGTTTTTGACTCCTCTACTGCTTTGTGCACTGCAATTCCTGTACAACTTTCTAGAAGTCTTCAGAATAATGCCTCCTACCACAGATATTTTGTGGTTGAGCTTTTAAAAAAGGCATCAATGCAGACAATTTTTCTGGCTAAGGACATGCTCAGATCCCATCTTTTGCTTTTGCAAAATTTGCCACCATTCATTAACAAAAGTGCTGCTGATAACACCAGCAGACAACTCTTCCCACTGCAATCCCCACCACTGAGGAACATCACACTGCCCCAGCAACCACAGCATCAGGTCAGTGCACAAACACTTAAAAATTAGTAACTAAATCATTAAGTACATACTTATATCCTGTTTATGTGACTGATATCTCGGGCTATATGTCAAAAGTCAATACCTTCACTAGCCAAAGAGCATTTTCTGTTATCAATATTGTAATATTTTGGGTATTAGTGCAGGTATAATCCAGGCCTACTGACTGGTTGAGTGCAGTAGAAACTTAATTAAAAGAAACTTAGGCAGCTACCAGTGCATATTGCCATAATCTCTAATTTAAATATAGATACACAATCTGGAATGCAAATGAGCTATGCAACATGTAAAACAAGGTAACAAAAAAAGCCCTATCACTATTCCTGATGGAAGCTGAACTTTCAGATCACAGTCAGTTTTATTCCAACTGTGAGCACTGATTAATATATTCTTTTTATCTGAAGAATCAAAACTTACATAGTCTAATTTCAGAACACAGTTAGGATTTTAAGAGCAGCTCCCCTAGGCTGAATTAATGAAAAACCTTTGTTCATGGGCTTTAGGAGCAGCTACAACAAATGCAACAGTGACTGTTGCTCCTTGCTGCGCAGTCACTGTTGCAGCTGTAGCTGCTTCTAAAGCAGATACATTAGCTAAGCACATTTTTATGCCCAAATTCTACATGTCAAGCAACAGGTATATCATGACCAGCAGTAACTACAAACATTTCCGCAGCTCTCAGAAGTGCATTTTCAGCTCTCAGTCTCTGCATTGGTACAGCACTAACTTTCAGACCTTGGAAACTGTCTTTGCACAAAAGAACAGCTAAAAAAGCTACACATGTTCTGGTTCACTAAAATTCTGTTTACTTTGAGTTAGAGACAATCTAACAGTCTGGTCAGAAACTCTACCTTTGTCTTTTTGTTTTAAAGACCACTCAAAACATACAGATTAAAACCAGGTCAGACTATTTATACAAATTTATCAATCAAGCTGTAAAAGCAAAACCAAAAGCCACAAGAGACTCTCTGGCCATCAGAAGCTGCATTTTGTTAAACTATTATGATCAAGGACTGAAAACTGTATGTGCAATAAAAAGCTCCTTATTAATAACTTTCCAAATGGGTCAATTTATCCCATCTAATCAAGAAATAGATCAGCTGTTAAACTAAGGATTTAGACAAGATTATTTGATAATCATTTTAACCATTAGAATGTTTCCTGTGGCTGGCAAAATTTAACCTGAATGAAATTTATAAAGGGGAAAGAAGCTCTAAACTTTCTTTCTTACAAAAAAAAATCTTTCCTGTTTTATATGTAGTATGTAAGACAAATCTACTCTAATCATAGGGAAGATTTTGTTGGAGCGTTGCAGCCAGCATTAGTAATTAACATATTTTAAGTATTGGGACACCTTTTTAAAGAGCAACCTAGCTAATAATTTTATTTTTGCTTTTAAAAGACTTTCACTATCAATCCTACAAAGTTTCTAGGGCACCTATACGTGTAGGTACTCTGGAAAAATAAGCAAGATTAAGCCAAGTACTGAGAAACAAACAAAAAAATTATTTGTTTTTTAACAACACTCCAATATTTCCTTCAGTAAAAGAACTATGGCACACATTACTAATCCAGGTCGTCTTTAAGGCTCAACTAAATTACACCTGAATTGCAGGATGTTACAATCTAATCTGATCTTAGCCTCAATTATGTTCTGAACACATCAAAGTATTGTAACCCAATAAAGATGTTTCAAGGTAGTCACGTGAACAGTTTAAACACATGGCAGCACACATTCCACCTCTCCAGCATTGCTTGTTTTGTCTTATTAAGATAAGGTTTTGTCTAAAGCATGAGGACCCATCCACTCAAACAGACTTCAGTGCAGTCAGAGGTTAGTTCTCCCTAGGGACAAGACCAAAAGGCATTTTAACAGAGAACAATTTTAGTAGTAAACAGACCTCTACTATAAAAGCCACTATCCCAGAAACTACTGGATTCCAAATCCTGCTACTTGTTGGGGGGTTGATTCCCTCCATCTGCAGTTCACTAAGTTGGTTGGAATACCCTGTACCTTGGAAGGAGGAGCTGCAGGTTTAGGAACCAGATTTTTGTAGACACTTGGGACAATGGTGGTGGCTTTGTTGCCGTTTGCCAGATGAGAAACAGGTGATGTAAATGCAGCTGAGAAGGCGGCAGAAGGATCCTCTTTTGAAACCTTTTTGATGACCAGCATCTTGGTAGGTTGCTTGGCACTAGGGGGGTTTTCTGTAAAAATGAAACAAGAGATTCTGAAACACAGATGTTCAGTTTCAGAAGAGCTTCAGTACACTGCTCCAGTTCCTGCCCTCTCCTCAAACACTACACATCTGATTCTGAGACTGCTATCAGCTGCTCTTCCGTTTCAGCTCTGAGCAAAGATACTGGATACAAATGTTGAAGTCCAATCTTTTCTCATTTAAACCAAAACACCTCCCTTGATGCTGAAGGGAAAACCCACAGTGACATCAGGTAACAGCCTTGCACCACTCTACAGGAACCAGAACAGATAGGAGCATTTTTTGAGCAACCATGGATCAGCCCTGTTAATCCACTAACACAGCAAAAGTACATGGCATAACTCTTACCTCAAAAGACGCAGTGCTTTTACAAACAAGCACAATGAATGTTTCTAAGGCCAAATCAACACATTTCCAGAAGCATAATAATTTAAAAATACTAACAGTATAAACAGCTAAAAGCCCCATAAATGTTAACAGTCATTAGTTTTTGAGCAGAACAACAGCTACCTGACAAACATGCAAAAAGAATACAACCCAATACTATTGCCAGAAATGTTTCTGAGTTTCTTTTGCATTTGTACTATTTACAGTATCTAACCCACCTAATCTAACTATGTATTAGCAATCCTGTATTTAATTGCTAGAATTGTTTAATTCCTTTTTTTAAGGCATAGATTCACATACCACATCAGTATCAAAAGCAAGGCTGTTGCGAGTTAAAAAAAAATCTAATAAACCCAAACAACAGAATTATGACAGCTTTTCTGTATTTCTAATATGAAGATCACAAGTCAGGAACTAATGTCCAGTTCACTCCAATCTGCTCTGCCCTTCCAGAGATGTCTGTGTGCAATTGTAACTGCAGCACGACAGGAAGCGAAGGCAGAACAGCGACACTGCCGCCACTGGCAGTTCTTTCATGACAAGACAAACACAGTTTCAAGCTGACAAAAAGGCCAAGAGATTAGTGAAGAATGTGGGAGGAAAACACCACAAGACAGAAAGCAGCAAACTGTCTGCTTCACTTAAGTCTTTAAAATATTTTTGAGCATTCAAACACCAGTTACAACTTTCTGCTTCAGCATTCTGTACTGTGACCTTTACCTACCCCATACTCCAGAAGGTGTCCCTAAAGGTTTGTTCTGGTTGTTTTGTCTTCCAGCTTCTGGATTCAAAGATGGCTGTAAAAAGACAAAGTAAATGAGTATGTTGTTATATCACATATAAAGAAGAAAGATCAGTACTAACATAACATTATGTTTCTAGGAACCCAGAGTACAGCTGGATTTCTCTGAGCAGCACTTGAAGTGGAAGAGTGTTCTGTCATCAGATATCTAAAATAAAGTTTTGGTTTCTGTTCTATTTCCAATGCATCTATGTGAGGGTCCAGGACAGGCCCTAAAGTAGATTCTACCAACCAATACATACATAAAAAATTTAGGTATCTAGTCAGCAGCTCAAAAAAATAAAATAGAATCCACATTATCAGTGTATGAAGAACCTATTCTCCTTTCTCAAATATTTTAATACAGTAACTATGCATTAGCCATTAAAAAAAAAATCAAAGGCAATACTAGATTCCTAATGTAAAGGAACACATTTACTGACAAAAAAAGTGCTACATTTAAACTTCTGTTAAGCTTCAGAGTTCACTTTTTATGACAATACTGCACGCAGACTCAGTGCTCTCTGCAGACCTACCTGTGATTCAGTCTAAGAATTTAACTTGGTAGAACAACTATGGATATGCCCAAGCTCAAAGTAGAGTACAGAAGATCTAAGCACTCAATGGCAAGTGTTCCTCATCAGCTATTCCTCTTCTCCTGTCTCAAATAACCTCAGTTCAAAATACAGCCACCTTCTTCCTCTTTTTAATGAATTCTTTATGTGCCAGTTACTATGGTGACAGCATGAGTTTCTAATAATGAACATGTGAAATAGTAGGTATTCCTGTTCTATAAAAGTTAGTCAAAAATGTGACACCATAGCATAAATTCTTGCCTCAGTCCCTAGAAATCCTTCTGTTTCAGTGCTTCATTTTTTAGTTACAGGTCAGTTTTATAGCAGGTGTGCTCAACCACAGAAGAATTTAGACTAACAGCCTGCTTTGCAGACCCTTCAGGACGAGTTGTCATTGTCAGCCACACAGGCCTAACAGCTGTGTACTTAACCACAGCATACAGCAATTTCACCACTATGGCAAAGACAATACAGAAGTTACTAAATAAAACTTGCTGCCAGCCAGTGTGTGGTGTTATCATCTTAAAAATGGGGGAAATAATTACAGAAGAAACAGCCATGTGGTCAGGGAAGGCAATCATCAAGGCACCAGAGAATGAACAAGAACATGGAAGAAGGATTTAGACCAAGACAGACAACTGTGCACAGTCACAATGCTTTTGTATTTTAACAGGTTTCTGACAATAAAAAACACAGGCTTATAGAAAACCCTGAATTACAGTATTACTGAGAAATCAAGAGAATAGAAATCCATGTTCCAACTTTAGTGCTGCACTCTGGGTGTTAACCAGTCTGTGCTGCTCCCGCTCCCAGCAGAAGCAGCTGAACAAGAACATGCAATCATTTCCCAGGAACTTCACTGAAAAAAACCCCAGTAGCTTAAATCAAACTGTCTCCTGGGGCAATTTAACTGTAGGCTCTGGATGTCTGAAGCAGCTGTGGGCATTCATTTACTTCATCCAGCTCCTAACTTCCCAAACAGAAGCACTGCCATCAAACTGCCACAACCATTTAATCTGTAAAAAGCCTTTCAGAGACAAATGCTAAATAAGATAGCAAAAACCTCATGATGATGATACACACACAAGTGTGCACAGTATCACCAGAACCCCTAATTACAGGAGGCAGCAATGGCTTTAAGACTGAAGATGAAGACACAGGAATTGCATCAGGTGAAAGGACTGAGTGAACAGAACCTTGCAGATGATATTATCCTTATTATACTGGCCAGGAAAAGCCTAGAGACAGCAAGAAGCAGATGCAAAAAGAAAAACATATGTTCTGATAATAAAATCCTCTTCAGGGGTCAGGAGAAATAAAATTAAATGAAAAGAGAAAGGAGAAAAAGTGTGTGTATCTCAAAGCATGAGTATTAAGGAATACACATGGTAAGGATGAAAGCTGGAAGTCCAAGTCCAAGTTGATAAAATTTGAAAAACTAAAGATATTCTAGTAAAAATAGAGCCAGGATATAAGAGACTATCACACTGATAATACCAGAATGCTGAATAAGAAGAAAACTGATGAACTGGAGATCCTGATGGAAGAAATGGCTCAAGAAACCCTGATTCACAGACTAACAGAGAGAGGAAACATCTCTGATAACAAAACACTGCTCCAGAAGATTCAATACACAGTTGCAAAGGTCTGAGTTTGGGAAGGTTATCACAAACACCAACATGTACCAGAATACAGGAAGACCGAAGATAAGCTGAACAGATGTACTTAGGAGCAAAAAAAAGGCTTTGTAAGCAAAGCCACAAAGTCAGTCTAATCTTTCTCTGTCACTTACAAGTCTTGCTGAAGACTTGGCTTATGTGTTACAATGTCTTCAGTTCACAATCACCATTTGGCAAAATACATAAGCCAAAACCCATAATCCAACAGGTCATCAAGTCCTGAGGACTCTGGGTGCCAGTTAGCATCCTNGTACTTAGGAGCAAAAAAAAGGCTTTGTAAGCAAAGCCACAAAGTCAGTCTAATCTTTCTCTGTCACTTACAAGTCTTGCTGAAGACTTGGCTTATGTGTTACAATGTCTTCAGTTCACAATCACCATTTGGCAAAATACATAAGCCAAAACCCATAATCCAACAGGTCATCCTCATCCTGAGGACTCTTGGTGCCAGTTAGCATCCTGTTAGTGCTGGAATAATTTTTTTAAATTTGTTGTGATCTCAAACACGGAATCGAATGCAACCCTAGATCCTCACCACCTATCAATGCTAACCAAAATGAGATCTGAAAAGCCACCTCTCCCAGCTACTACTTTTAGTGAGAAGCTGTACACTTACAAAGTCTTCTTCCTCAAACTGCAAATGCTCTTTATCTTCCTTCTTCTCTTCCCTGGATTCAACAGGCAGCTTTTCTTGAAAGGCGGAACTTTTCCGAGAATGGAAGTTGCCATTCCAGTGGCGATGAACTCCAGTTCCTCCTCCTCCACGCTGGCTCACACCATCATGGCCCCGTGAGGGACCATGCCAGCCAGGCTGACTGCCAGAAAGCCCAACATGAGCTCCTTTAGAAACACCAGAATCTACAGAATCATGGCGGAGAAGGGACGGCTGATGCCAGCAGTCTAAACAAAAGGAGATAAGGATGCAAATAAAAATCAACACAGCATGCAGAACACTGGAAATATCAGGTTGTTTCTCTTGCTGTTCAGTTCACTAAGTAACTACTGAGCTCAACTTATAAAGCTACTGTGTGATGGTACCAGGTACACAATGCACATACAGCTA
This sequence comes from Neodrepanis coruscans, assembly GCA_013400695.1. Classification (NCBI taxonomy): domain Eukaryota; kingdom Metazoa; phylum Chordata; class Aves; order Passeriformes; family Philepittidae; genus Neodrepanis; species Neodrepanis coruscans. Next base: position 41,609 of record VYZS01057593.1, on the reverse strand, counting down.
CCATGAAAACGCCCCAAGGCCTGAGCACAGAGCACGAGAGAAGACAGTAGTACAACTTCCTTATAGGATGTTTCGAACAGGTACACTTTCTGAAAATGTTGTTTATATTCTGCATAATTCTTCACTCTGTAGAACATTACAAAATGTTCGCTCTCAGGCCTTATTGTGATCCTTCTCACTCACCTCCTGCAGTTCGCAGGGGCCCATTATTGAAAAACCCATCGGAGGAGTTGTGTCTCCTGCGGCTCACGCCAAAGCGGCCCTCGCCCCGAGGAAGATGCTCTCCATGTTTCTCAAAGGTGGCTGCAGGGGACTGCAGAAAGTAAAAAGTGATGTAATGAAGCGTTCATTCAGACACCTCAGGAGCCTGTCAGTCCAGTGGCATTTCATTAAAGGAAAAAACCTCATCAAATCCCACATTCCTGTATGAGTTTTCAATACAACATCCACATCTGCATTGATCAGCCAACACCAAACATGGATCCGATCAGAATGGCACACAAATCCACCCTTCTCATACAGAATCTCATCTTACCAGTGCCACAGCTGCAAAAGGAGGTGATCTCTGTTACTGTTACCTTGGTTGACTGCGGTGTTGAGAAGTTAAGCCAGGCAGGAACAAAGTCATGCTGCGCCATTTAGGTCCAGTGTCTCCCTTCAATAAAATGAGGCATCAAACCTCATGGCCAGGATCTGTAAATGGAAAGAACATTCCCTCTCATCTTTTCCAAACTGAAATAATAATACAATTTATCTCCCAAAGCTTGTCCTAAAAAAATAAGAGGGGAAAAGTGCTGTAGTTTTTCATATTAGACTTGATTACTTTTTTTCTCTTGCTGACTTTGTTCCTCTCATCGAAACAGGTAAGAACTTCAACATTCCCAGTTACTTCCTGTTTATATTTAACACACCCATGAAGTTCATTATAGAATGGGCATGGAGGTGGGAAGAAAACAGAACCAACAGCATAGAAAAGCCATATAACATGGACACATACAAAATCATGACAGAATTTGGGGCACAATCCTTCACTGTCCATTGCCTCATAGTCTACAAAGTCTGCATGTTTATTCCTAAGGCTGTAAAGCCAGTGATGTTAAGAGACATTCTGAACAGATCAGAGGCTTGAAGGAGAACCACGTCAGCTCCTGTGACATGAAGTAAAACTGTATCCAGGTCTACCAGCTCCCATGCACCAGGGAATACCCTATGCTGATGCTGCTTCCATAGCTAAGAAAGCAAATGAGGAACAGAACACAAGCTGCTGGAAGGATCTTGATGGAAGTTCAACTGAAGAACAGCCAAGGTGTCTCACTGATGAATCCAAAACCAAATCCTTCTTTCCAACACACCACAGCAATTTTCACTGCTCAAAATAAGGAACATTCTATTGCTCTGTACAACTGAATTCTGTCTTTTTGTGGAAGGTTCCCCAATTTACTATTTTGCTTTATTTTTCAACTTAAATTTATTTATGAACAAGTCAACACTGCACAAAAAGAGAAGTAAGTAGGTATGATTGCTCACCCTGAGTTTGGGCTCTGGAGTCCAATGTCCTCAGCCTGTGTGCTTCAGTGACCTCTGGGTTCCTCCCTTCTCCAGAATTCTGGAAGGCCAGCCTTGAGGCAATAGTGCGTTTCGAAGCAGAGCACGAGAGGCCGCACTTCGTGCCAACTGTGCCCTTCACCCCCTCAGCTGCTCATTTTAACCTCTCTTTGCACTCTCACTACAAAAAAAAGATACCTAAGAAGGTAATTTATATTTAAAAAAGCCACGTCCACGTTCACCTCATTAAATTTCCTCTGGTTGTGGTAGTACAGAAGTCAGCTTTTACATTACAAAAAGGTTTGTCAAGGCTGCGTGACAACATTCAGAGCAACATCATGGTTAATACTGAACAGATACACTCAAGGCTGCTGGACAGTTCATGATCTGAAGCAGATGAACCTAAACACTCTGGAGAAAGGACCTCACATAAAAATGTTTGCCCTAAACGCTGAGATCTACAGGGGAAGTATCTGCTCAAGTGCTCTTAAAATATAAACTTCATTTTTATCACATACATCTGCTAAAAAAAAGGTGAAGTATTTTAAAAAATGAATGTTAGGATATACTCTGGTCTTCACGTAACTTGGTTAATGTTCCACAGAGCTAAGCACTACTTGATATAAAGCTCAGAAGCAGGCACAAATATTTTCCCTGTTTTTCACCATTTACATGCTGTAACACAGGTCACATGAACAAAAAAAGCCAGGTCCAAAAATAATCTCTTCTACTCTATTTGTTGTAGACTGTGTGCTGCTTTTAAAGGGACACAATTATTCCACAAGAGCTTCTTGTTCTACAGTGGAGAGTTCACTTCTGGGTCATAGTCCTCTTCCATCAAAGAGGGGAGACAGGAACTGTAGTCACTATAAAAAACAAACAAAACTCCATCAATACACGCAGCATGAACATGACAAAATATGACTGAAGAGCAGAAATGGAAATTGAGCAACTACAGTGCAAGTCCCAAACGCTATTTGATCTCTGATCAAAACAAAACCTGAAATAATATAATTTTTTAAAACTCCCTGAAAACGGCATTTTTATTTTTAAATGAATCACTTCCCAGACTTAGTTCATAAAACAGCAACCAAAACAAGCTGAATCAGAATACAGGGATAACTGGAGAACCTGCACGCAGCTGCTGAAAGCCATTCCACACTTCACAGCAATTTCAAATCCTGCTGCTCAGATAATGAGACTCTGGGAGCAGGCAGGCCTGGACATCCACAGGCCTCCTCTGAGCACATCATCCCTCACCTGCTCCAACACAGCCAGACTCCCCTCTCCAGAGGATGATGACAGTAATACAACTGGTATTCCATTAACTTCTCCACAGAAAATGCCACCACCACCAAAACCTGAGTTATTCTGCTATGACCTCTTTTCCCTTGAACCATCTTATCTAACCAGAAGCAAATAGAGTTTTACTGTTCCTCTGAAACATCTAAGAAGTTTTTTTAGTTTTGATGACATCACCTGTTTCTCAGAATCCCTTCAGGTGTGCCTTATTATGTCTTTATATTTGGCTTATCAAAATTTGTACTTTTTCTTTGGATGTGGTTCCATTCTTAGATCAGTTTTGGTTTTCATTGCACTTGTTATGTCATTCTTTAAGCATGTAGATTTTAAGTTTTTAAGGTGAGTTTCATCAAGGCTCAAAATAAAGACACTCTGGGAATTGTAAAAAGGATCACCATTCTTTACCCTCTGGGTCATCCCCTTCAATAAACCCCCTCATCTTTATGTAATTTTTTATTTCTGGAATTAGATGTTACTGTTGTGTACAGAAGTTTAGAAAGATGGAAACACTTTTGCACCTCAGCTGTGAGCCATGGAACCTTCCAGCCAAGATGAAGAAGAACCAGGGTGATCTTGGCCACACCACACTGACCTGGAACTTTCTGAGCATCCCACCCCCTCCCACAAGAGTCGCACACTGCAAACAACCAAAGGGCTCATCCAAAAAGACCTGCTCTGATATTAAAGGGTAACTTCTCAATGTGCACAGGGACACAATGGAACTTCTGCTGCAGACACAACAGACTTCCCGTGATGCTGAACCCTGTGCAGGTACAGAACTCCTGTAGATGTGACCTTGTAAAGGTGCTACCAAATGTTTGAGCAGCAAGTACAAGACAGAACAAGGACAGAGTTGACTATTTAAAATTCATTACCTTCTGAATAAATATACTTTTCAGAACAAACTGTATAGCAGTTAAACCACGTCAAACTATTAACAGAAGTCATATAATTTAAGAAGTTGGTTTAATGAACCTTGGGAACAATTCACAGCACTGTGAAAAATGGACCTAGAGATAGCAAAGCCCACAGAGAACTTTCTCTGAGTTTAAGCTGTACAAGTAATGAACACCACAGAACCACGATTTTGAATACACAACAAAAATAACAACATCACAGAAGGACAATACCCAGGTTCCATTCACAAAAAGGTTCCCAGTATCTTTGGAAAAGCCAATGGAAAAGAAAGGCACATCAACAGTTTGCAGAACTTGTGCTGCTGTGAGGCTTCCTTTTATAGTTCAGCACCATCAAAACCAACGTGATGCTCCAACCACCAAATTACAAATGATCTTGTAGAAGATCTGGGTCTCCTAATCTGCTGTTTCGATTTCACTGCCCGTGTGAGTGACCAGGGCAGGTCACTCAGCAGTGTCCAACCCGCATGGGGACAGCCCAGTGCAGCTCCCAGACTTGGCTCCCTGCTTCAGCAGGAACACTCACCACCCTTTGGTGCCTTCCTGGGCAGGTAGGAGCACAAAAACAACAAAGGACACAACATTCAAACTAAGTATTTCTTGCTAAAGCAAGAATCTTGTTGGATGAAGTGTTGCAAATTCAGTGTCTGGGATTAGCCCAAGTGCTGGGTTTTACACCAAATCCTGCCCAACAGCAGAGGTGCAACCAACCCGAGACCACCTCCATCACCGCCCACACTACTGACAACAGTAACACCACAGAATCACAACGGGCAGGGCCCAAAGTCTCTCTCTCAACTGCCTTCTCTGACAGCTGCCTACAATAAATTCTTGAGAAAAAAAAAGTGCAAGAACAAGAGCAAATAGTATCAGGACTCCCAGGATACTTTGTCAGACTTCTAAGCCAGAGTCTGTACTACACTTTGTTACCAGTCCGGGCTTCTTTGCAACTCTTAAACTGCTTTGTTTTCAGACACATTTATAGATCTTTGCCTCCCAAACGAGACTGGGCACAGTTTACTTGTGCTTTGTGTAAGAATCAGCTTGTGGCCATAAAAATTGTCATCCTCAATTCAAATGGGTATTTTCTTGTGCTACCAACCACATTCCATCGAGTTTTTCATGATACTCATGATCTCATGCAAGATGTACAGACTCATCCAGCTGTCCCTCATCCAAACCAGAGTATTCATGGAAGCCCCCTGAACACCTCTAATCATCCTTGCCAGCCTTCACCATATCCTTCAGATAAATTACCAAAGTAAGTTACCAAAACTGCATAAAGTGTTCAAGATTTGGGAGCATGGCCCATTTTTACAACGGAAAACTGTGAATTTTTAAACTTTTTTCTTCCTAATATCTAATCTTGTTCCTTTTTTTTTTTTTCCTATTACTACACAGAACTGAAATGACCTTTGCCAACTATTCAATTCTTCTCATATTGCATTTACAGTTCAATTGAACTGATCTCTGCTTTGCTGTGGAAAATGCAAGGACAAAGATCATCAGTAGCCACTCCCAACTCCAGGAAAAAAGCAAACAAAAGTGCTTGTCAGTGCAAATTATATTAATTTTCTCTCTTCTTTTAAATTAATTCCAATTTTAATTATTTCTGGTAATGCAAAGCAGAAAAAAGAAAATAATACTAATGATAATATCACTAAATGAGATGTTCTCTAAAGGTGCACCTCCTTTCAGAACAATCAAATCTGCATTAATGAGCTTTGGTGAAAAAGAAAAGGTTGTCTGTCACCTACCCCAAAATATTTTTTAACTGATCAAAATGAGTGTTTGGCAAGTAAAAGTACATGAAAAAATTAAACCCTGTATTAACAGTTGTCTTCCACTTGTTAACACAAGTTCTAGTTAAACTTCAAAAACAATTTATCATTTTTTTACATGGAGCATTAAAAATGTCTTAACTATGACTTCACAGCAACCTCTTTTGATATGATTTTGTTGTTAAAAAAGCGGTTTTTTCCCTTGATAAATGCTTAAAACTCATAACTAACTATCTTTCACTGTGTCATTTTATATCTATCACTGAGTCAAACAAAATTGTCAGGTGCTCTTTTGTACTTCCAGATTTCACTGTATATTTGTCTAAACAAAGATTAAAAACTGAAAATGGAAGGAACACATAAGCACATTCAATTTAAATAGGAGACACAGACCACAGTAAAGACACATCTTAGTCTGAGACAAACCCCCAACACTTTATCCATGAAGTTCTTGCTGTACCATTGCTGAGTGGAGTTACCCAGTTGTTTTCAGTCTTCTGTTAACTTAAATTTCTACTCCTACCATAGACTCGACTAATCTCTAATCCAGAGTTTCTAAAGCACAGATTCTCAGGCTGAGCTTCTCAGAGGTCCCTGACAGCAGGAACCAAGGGGGTGTTCAAGATGTAAAGACCAACATTGACCAGAACATGAGACTAGAAAGCCAAGCTAAGGATAACCAGAGCCACTGAGCTATGGAATTCCTCCCTGGAAACAGATCAGGATATTTCAGAAGTCCTAAGAAGGAACACAGATTACCCTCAGCAGTGGTGTATTTTTCCTGTTACTTCCTCTTCCATCTCCTGCCTTGGCCTGCAGGGCTGTAAAACCCCACAGGAAGTACAACCTGCCCCGAGTTCCAGGGTCACCTGCTGTGTCATTCCAGCACTCCACCTCCCTGGGAATACCTGGAACAGGGATGCCAACCTTTGTTCACATTCCCTACTGCAGTCACATTTCCCAAATGGACACATTTTACTGGGTGATTTTTCTGCTTCACTGTACCCTGGAACCCTCCCAAGGCCCCCCCAGCTCTGCTGTCCACCTACAAACCCCACCAGTTACAGCCTCCAGTTCCATTTCTCCAAATCACAAAGATGTGGAGCCTCTGGTGGAAACCAGTATAAAAATAAACTTTCACCCTTCATTACATATTTATCAATCCAGTTAATAGCAGCTGTTAAAGGTCACAAGGACAACACCTGTCTATCCCTGCCACAGTTTCTGTTCACTGCATTTCTGTTGCTCTAAAAAGAACATATTTACTTAAAAAAAAAGGTAGAGATTTGTTTTTCTAACCAGCCCAGTCAATGGGATTTCAGTAATATTCCTAAAGATCAGATGTCAGCTGGGTTGTAAAAGCATTCAGAAAAATTAGTGAACAATTTAATGGATGCAGAAGGCAGAACAGAATTTACTTCCCTCATCAAATTTCTGTGAAGCTCTATTAAAGTTATTTAATCAAGCAGATATGCCTGAATATACAAAACAGGCCACTTTCCACTTTGTTACTCTTCAGAACAATGTCAGTGAATAAGTGTATGTAAGTTTATGATAAAGAATTAACACTATATACATTCACTAGAATATGATTTCTCTATAACAACTTCTGATTCACCCAACAAGAAACAGGGAGTTCATGGCCTGAAGCCCAACCCAGGAGACAAAAGCATAGTGCTGATTTCCTCAAGGATACCAAAAAGCCTCACATGACATTTCATTATCCTGTTATCCAGAAAAAAACCCAAACAACCTCCCCCACAGAAGGTGGCAAGGACTTGCTTTTATAAACATTGTGTTGACTTAGAAAACTGTATTTGGACACACAACCTTAAACATCACCTGGCCCCAACACTTCCCACTATCCCAGGCTGCTCAGAGCCCTGTCCAACCTGGCCTTGGACACTTCCAGGGATGGGACATCCACAGCTTCTCTGGGCAACCTTTGCATTTATAACAGAACTGTAAACCTTGGCTCAGCCCTGAAACCATCATAAAAGACAGGAGCACAACACAACCGGTTCAACAGTCGCCATAACAACTGTGAGCCACATCTTCACAAGCTGAGATCATGTATTTGCAGTTCACCTACACAAATATATACAAAACAAACTTACTTTCATTTTGCTTTCACTTCCATTAATACCATTGTCTAGACACACTTTCAGCCTGTCTGCAAGACTGAAAAACAGCCACCTTTGGAGGGGACAAATGTAGGTGTTCCGGAATGGCTGGAACTACGAACAACTGGTAGAGCTCACACACCTGAGGAACTAGGAAGCAGAGAAACTCTATCACAGATTTGCCATCACTACTTGTTTCTTTCCATCGTATCACACAGCCAGCCCTCCAACATGGTTACTTGAATATAAGAGAAACTCCTATCAATTAAAAATACTGCAGAAAACATTGTTTAAATTGTATCTGAATGCTGGAACAAAAGTTTGGTGTTCTGGAAACAACACTGCAAATCTACATATTCCAAGATGAAGACATGCCAGAAGCCTGGCCATACAAAATTCTTGCAGAGTAACAGGCTTAGGGGAGGAGAGTATCACACTAACTCTTACCTACCTGACCACTGAGGCAAACCAGATGACCAACTTCAATAAACTGAAAATAGTTTAAGAAAGGTCCACACAGACACATCTATGTCCTAAACCCCTTTTCTCCACTGCCAGCCCTCCACTGACATCTCACACAGCTCTGCTTCACAAACAACTGGTCCCTTTACCTACTCACTTTCCACCCCTCTAAGGTCACGCTGACCAAATCTTACCTCCTTCGAAATTCCTGGACAAAACCATGCCCCCCACACAACCACAACACTCTGCAAAGCCTTAACAGCCTGTTTTTGTGAACACATACTGAGATCTAGAGTGCAGTGGGTAAGGAGATGATTTTTTTCTGTTCTAACAGCCATCAAGGATACAAGGTCATATAAAACTAACAACCAAATCACAGAGAAAAGTGACTTCTAGGACTGTGATGTAGAAAAGATTCTTCATCAAACAGAAGAACATAAAGCACCTTTAGAAATCCTGTTGCCTGTCTGATACCTGCCTTCCCAGCCTCAGCTGATCCCAGTTTCTGCCAGGAAGGTACCACATCACTGCAGGGTCAACAGAAGGGGAGTGCTGGGGACAACAGAGAGCACAAAGCCAGCGAGCCCCTCTTTGGGAGCAAGTTGTGTTCAACCCAAAAGCCCCAAGCCTTTGAAAAAGGCGGCTCTGGGGCAGTGGCTCAGAGGGCTGTGGGAGATGATAAAGCCTTTGAACCTCTGCCAGCAAGTGTGAGACATCACAAATAAACCGCTCCAGTGGGGTTTGGGGAGTTTACTCATCAAAGTACAAGCAGTTACCACATAAGGCCATTTAAAACATCTAAAATCTAAAAGACTCAACTCATAAGCACAGAAGAGGGAGAGCACAGGCTTTCTAGATATTATGCCCACCAACAATTATTCCTGGATGTTCCACGCTGTGCAACTACTGGGAATGCTGTCACCCCTTACTCCTCTCTCCTGTGCCTCTGAAGTTTCCACTTCCTCCAGTGTTCTCTTTAGTACTGTTTACATTACAGAACTGTGGTATTTACCTGAAACATTAAAACCTGCTCACAGTTCTGCCACAGTGCAGGGAGTAAGGTTTCAGGGGTTGGACACACTTCTCTGAAACAAGTGCATCTACTGGCACTGCTCACACAAAACAAAAGGAACACGTTTTAAGTAGCACCAGGTTCTGAATGTGAACAATGTTCTGAACTTTCTAACAGCTTTGGCATTTCATTAAATAAGGTATTTTAGATCTGGAGAAAGTATTCTGCTAATTTTAATCAAATCCAAAAGTCTTTTTAGCTCTTGAAGGGAATAAAATCCAACATCTATTTTGTATTGCACTTTGATCTCCAGAACTTTTACAAGTATCTAAAGTCAAGATAAGGCTCTGTTCTGTCCAGAACCTTGCAAAGCACAACTCCTTGTCATGGCTGCCTTTAAAGGCACCACCCTCCTCCCCAAAACTTCATGACAGAATGAGTGAAAAGCAATGAAAAGCCCATCTGCACAACCAGCCCAAAGCTTAAGGAACAAAGTCACTTCTATTGCTCAGTAACACACACCAGGATAATGTTCCCCATCATCAGGAAAGAATTGCAAATATGTAATTGCTGCCTTATCCCTGCTGCATGTCACACACCTCCTGCCTACCTGCCTCCAGAGATGGGGACAGAACCTAAGCAGAAGTGAAGCAACTAGTTCTCTAGTACCTTAAAAAAAAAAAGGAATGGGTATTTCCCTCTAAGGATATTTCATAACCCAGTATTTTACCAAGGTTACTGTTGCTACTATAGCACATTTACATTTAAATATGTTCCATTTGGAGCAGAGAAAAACGTATTTCCTTTGGAAAAGAGCATCAAATGAAACCAGACTATTTATCAAGTATTTATGTCAAGGCAAGTGAGACTACAAATCAAGTAGAGGGAAGTACAGATCTGCAATCCAGACGAAGGGTGACTGAGTAGAAGGCATTTGCAAAGAGGAAGGAGAATCGAAAGTCAACAAAATAAACAGAGGACACTCAGAAACAAGAGACCATTCTCCCAACTAGTCCTGTAGCAATTCTTCCCTGCAATGCCATTACCTGAGTCCTACAAGACCAGCACTACAAACTGGGAAGGGAGGTACATCCCAGCTGTAGGTACTTCACCCTCAAGACAACTCATACCCTCTGCCCCTCCCTGCATCTGGGTTATTTCCAAACCCTTTTACATCAGGAGCAGGACAATATGATCAAACTCCACATTTATTTGCCTGTGACTAGGACTTGACAAAGACATGTTCAGTCAGCACTTTTCAGCATGTGTACAACACCTGCATCACAGATTGTACAGTTTACATTGTCTGCAATGGTTTTCATTCCACTAGTTCAACATTTTCAGCACTTTCTCTGATTGAGAAAGTATTAACAAATATCAGTGCAGAAATGCCACTGAAGACAATTCAGTTTAAAACAACTCCTATACATATGCAATAAATTGCAAGAATACTTGTTTGGTCTTGTGTTGGGAAAAAAAAAAAAAGAAAAAGAGATCCCTAATCCTAATTAGTGATCTAATGACTGGCTGCACCTGGGAGATACAACCTCTTTGGATGTTCAGTGTTTTGCTGGAGCTCTCTCCACAATCTACTCTGTGAACCTCTTAGAGATAAAATAAAGCAAGGAGTTATGGACAAGGTGTTTTCCAGCTGGTTTGAGCTTTGTCTTTAGATCCTGCAGAGAATTATTGTGCTGTTCCTCCGCAGGTACACTGTGCAGGCCAAGAGCCAAACAATGTCATTCTCCTATCCCAGTGTCTTACAACAAACCAGGGAATACCAGCAAAACGTCTGTATAGAAAAAAAAATGGAAACGTATGGCAAAAAAAATCTTCAGAGGTTGCAGTTCATCCCCTTTTCCCGAGGTTTAAAAGAATTTAACTCCACCCTCCTCCATCACAGGTCTTTGAAAATCAACCAAGCAATGCTCCCCTTCACCAATTTGTACAGTGACCTTCAGGCTGCAGAGATCCAAAAACTACCCCTAAAATGTCTGAGAAAGTATCAGAAAAATGGATTTGTTACCGGCAGACTGGAGTTCATTATGCAGCCATACACACCTCCACTGGAACATTTTTTTGGAAGCTGCAAATCAAAGCAGATCAGCACACCAGCATTCCCCAGCACACCCCTACAATCTCTTTCAGTTACTCTTATGGCTTGAAAGCCTGTCCTGGCATCTAATGCCTCACCTAAACATCCTCTGCAGCAATTTCAGCCCATAACTACTTGTTCTGCTCATGAGGGATATGACGACCTGAACAAACTCTCCTTGCAGGTGCCTTTTCAGACACCTTTTCTCCAGACCATAACTTCAGTATTCCCTGACTGAAAGGCAACTTGAGCAGGTGGGTTTTTTCCCTTGGGAAGTCCCACAGACCACCCTGTATCCCAGCACTGTTTTGCAGGAGAAAAAGGATGCAATATCATATTCTGGTATCAAATATAGTCAGACTCTAAAAAAAACACCAAACAACCCACCCTCAACCAGTCAAATTTTACTGTTGAAGTTCCAAGCTTTAAAGTTCAAAGCACCAATGATTAAAAAACTGACATGACCCACCTACCAAGTGACACTTGCAGGCAGTGACAGGATGTCAGAGCTGCCTCCCAGTTACACCTGCAGGTAACTTTTTCAAGCTGCTTTATGTATCACCTGCTTGTGTCTGATGAGATGTTGTATGAAACCATCCTGGAGACAACCAATCCATTTCCCCCAGTTGTTACTCAGGATTTCTCTCCTTTTTACACTGTTGGTTTTCTTGCAGAGCCATAACTCTCCCAAGTATCACAGAGTCACAACTGAACAAGGAAGTTGCTGCTGAAGACATTCCACTCCTCAGCAGAACAGAGAAACTGCTTCCTTACCTTATTTAAAATGCTTCTGTATGTTCCAGTGAATTTTTGTGACAATGATGCTGCTGACTCAGGATAATTTAGGAGCCACTCCAGCCCCCAGGTACTCCCCCACAGAACTGCTGCTACCTGCCTGCACAGGCAATACACCACAACACAGTAATTTGAGCCCATCTACACCAAAATGGCTGAAAACAATGCTATTGATTGCAGGCCGTGTTTGATTTGCCAAGATGACATAATCTGTGTGTTCAGTAGGAACATTATTTCAACACAGAGAAGTGAAACTACCAAAAAGTACCTCACCCAGGACAGGCTCCCTGACGTGAACACACTTTCCCCTTGGACACGGACAAGTCCTGCCTTCCTCTAGGATTTGTGAGGGAAAGTGCTCCTGAACTCTTCCCACCCCTGCAGGCTCTCAGCTCCCCAAACACTGTAGGACACATTCCATAAGGCCCAGTCAACCCAAACACATTAAAGTTGTCATTAACCCGTTTCTCTACTTTTAACTTGGGTTCAAAGTAGAGGAAAGAGAGTTTTCCCGAACCAACAGTCAGGATCGTAACACATTTAACACTTCCAGGATGAGAGTTCCTTGCTGAGCTGTTCTTATTTTTTAAGATTAACATCAAAGGTCTTTTCAGACCGTCTCACGTGAGTCCTGATTAATCCCTGGATGGTGGATGACGCATCCCAACACAATGGCAAAACACTCCCCTCTGCTGAAAGGCTGCAGACCTGTTGTAACCTTCCCCATGCGAATCCAGAGCAACTCTGTGAACACCAGTACCTTCTGTGCCCAGAGAAACACCACACACCTCCCTGGCAGACTCAGCCCTTTATGAGGCTCACACACATTTCCATGAAAGCCCCTCTAAACCCCTGTCCCCACTGCCAGCCCTTACTGCGCTTAACACTTGCTGTCCACCTGAACTGACACTGAAAGTAAAACTGCTCCAAGGCAAATTAAATTAAAATTCTTAATTTCTTCCTGTACTGGAAAAAGGGGATTCCTAAAACCAGGGAGATGAATTTAGACAACATTATACACACCCACCCATCTCTTTTCTTATTGAGAGTCACCCACACCACACCATGAAGTTGTGATGCTCCTTCCAGGCTGGAGGATAAAACCATGTAAAACCCCGAACTGGAAGTGATCACAAGATTCAAGGAGGAAAAAACCCAACCAAACCAACTTTGGCATTTTTACCAGAACGACTGTAAATCCCAAACTTCAGTAGCTCCTGGCAAACTCTCTCATGTACAACAGTCCCTGAGGCACAAGGTCACAGACTGCAAAATATTTCCTTCTGAGCATCATTTACTGCAGAAAACCTCAGTTATGTTTGGCTGCACTGGTTCAAAGAATTTTTGTTAAGTCAGACCTTGGAAGTGTAACTATTTCAGGTTAGTCATTCTATGGAACTGCACACACCAACACTTTGCAGAACTGTTTTGCTGTTTAAATACAGAAAGGTCTAAGTAGCATAAAATGTGAAAACTCTTCTCCCCAGCTTTTGTAGGTCAGCTAGGGAAGCAGGAACTGGAACAGTTCAGCACACTTTAATCAAGACCTTCCAGTTTGGACTGATATTTGCCTGATTGCTAATATGTATGATTAATTAAGCCAATATACTTCCCTCCCCACCTACTGCCCTACTCAGAGCCCTGTGAACCAGCCCTGGCACCCTGAGGTCTGCACAGGGTGTGCACACACCAGTTTGGGGCTGTGGACACTGAGCCACTATCAACCTCTACCTAAATCCACTCCCAAAAACATAAATTTATCTTCTGACCATACAGTATCCCATGAAAGCTTGGTGTATTTCCACAGAACATACTAAGTTACAGCACACAAGTGAAACAACAGCCTGGCACTCATGCAGGTCTCAGAGCAGGGCCACATTTCTGCCAGCTTCACTGCTCTTCATCAAAACTGACGAGCAAAGAGCACGTGGCACCTCAGTTCCTCCTGCTGAAACAAAAGCCACACACGATTTATTTGCCATCCTGGTCACTCTGTAAGTGACAGTAAAACGTCTACTTACACTTCTGAGTTTGCAGAACAAAAACTAAACCGCTCCTGCCTCTACAAATAAACTCACACAAAACTTAAAAATCCCAAACAATTTTGTGTATGTGTAATGTGTACACACATTACCCCTCCAACTGCAAAATTCAGGAACTATGACTTTTCCCTGGATAAGTCAGAGCAACTCTCATCCCACAGCTCTGGTTCTACAAAGCCATAAGGAAAGCTGTGTCCATGGAAGTGCAGCCAGCCCTGCACTGAGCAGGGAGAGGAGCCTTTACGTTCCAGCCCTGTCCCAATCTCTTGGTACAGACAAACAAACAAAGCACACCCTGGACTGCACTTCACAACCCAGTCAATTCAGCAGTTACACAACTGACTTCAAACAACGTGTAACACTGACAGTAAAAAAAAAAAACACAAGCCAACTTTATCTCCCAAGCCAATATTTTTCGTTCACTTTGTAAAGGCAAAAACTTCATGACCTGACACTCCTGAAGAGATTCACAGATCCAAACACACTATTTTCCTGGATTAAAAATAAGTATCCCCCAACTCCTAAAACACTGTTTACATTTCATGAAAGTGCTAGTGCCTATTATTTTTTCTCTAGTGACCTAATTTCCCAATTTCAAACCAGAATTTCAAGAGCCAGTAACACCAGGTGCATGGAGCAGCACATCTGTGAAACGAGGTGACCATACCCTGAAAATTTGTTGTATTTTGCATTCTGCTGCTCATTCCTGAGACACCCTCAGAAAAGAAAGGACTTGTTTTTTAAATACCATCTGTTCCCTGCATATTTTCCCTTAGGTCCCTGTATGATGTCTGCAGTGGAAACTTCTGTGTCATACAGGATCAAGGCTATAAACCAGATGAATATAAAATGCAGAGGCTGCACTTCCCTACAAACAGCTGTAGAGAAGAAAAAAAAGGGAAAAACACAGGGAATTATCACCTGAAACCTTTTTAGTCTAAACACAAAACTTGAAGAAGTTCTTCTTAAGGGACTTTTCTCTAGAAATGGTGACAAAGAATGCAAGAGGAAAAGCTGATCCTTTTAAATCTGGGAATTTTATTTCCTCCTACCTTAGCTCTATACCTGTTCCCTTCCCAAGTCAGAGGCTGGAAGTTTGAAAAACGGGTCTCCCCATGGGTAAGAACAGGGAACCTTCCACTGAAACACCATCCACGTTCATTCACGAAATAACAATTGCATGAGCCTTTTTCATAACCACCTAACATTTTTATAGAAGCAAAGTCAACTCGGCAGCACACTCGGCCCTGACGGCTCCTCGCTTATCTCAGCTGTTATCTCATCCCCGTCCCCCCTCTGCCGTTTCCACACTTGGCTCCGGCACTCGCAGCGTTTCAGAGAATTATCAACATCCCCAACACTCGTGTGTCACTCACACCTCGGGGGCGGGGAAAGGCAGCCTGACCTACCTGCTCACGGGAAGGGAAAAAGGTCTTTCAGCTTCACTCCCAAACCGTCCCACCACTACTGACAAAGACTGAAATAGCGACTGTGCCTCCACAGCTCTTTAAAAACTCGTAACTTGTGCAGACACCCACCGATTGCTCCAAAATCGTTCCAAGACACCTCGTCACTCAACTGAACTGAATTCAAAGTCTTAAACGGACCTTTAAAACGCTACGCGTGTCCTGACCGAGCCCAGGCCGCGGCCGTTCTAAGCCAAACCACGCCAAACCTCGGGCCAGCGGGGCACAAAACCCGCCGGACACACAGAAATAACTTTCACGTCGGAAAAGAGCCACCTCACGCCGGGGCCGGGCGCTGTTTTCCTGCGAGAGGACACCGGGCGAGCGGCACCTGACACAGCTCCGGCTCCGGCCCCGCCGCCCGCAGCACACGTGTCACTGCCGGGCCCGACCGCCCCTTCCCTTCCCGTCCCTTCCCTTCCCGCCGGGGCAGTCGCGACCCGGGAGGAGCCCCGGGGAAGCCGCCGGGCCGAAGGGAGGCGGCGGGGCTGGTTTCGTTTCCAGCGAGTCTCTCCTGCCCGNCGGGCTCCACTCACCGCCCCCGCCCGGCCCGCGCGCCCCCCGCCCCGCCAATCAGAGGCTGAGGCGCGCGCCGCCCTCGTCACCGCCTGTCGGAAGCCGGTGGCAAACTATGCGTCCCAGCAGGCCCCGCGTCCACCACACAGCATAGAGAGGCCAGGCGGTGCGCCGCGGGGCGGGCTGGGATTGGTAGTCCCCCTGTGGGAGGCTGGCCCGCTGCAGAGATGGCGGCGCCTACAAAATAGGATCGGCACCTCCGCCCCCACAACCCCGGGGGTAGCAGGAGCCCCTGACAGTCCTCTGATAGACTGGCCGCGGCCCTTGGGCTCACAGCGAGCGGCGCTGCTGCCCCCAGGCTCGGCTCGGCTCGGCTCGGCTCGGCTCGGCTCTTTCCCCGTCTGGCGGAACACGGCGGGCTGCTCCCGTTCCCGGCCGGAGCGGTGGCTCGAGCGCTTTCCGGGGCAGCGGAAGGCGCCTCAGGGAGCGCTCCCGGGCCAGGCCGGCCCCGCCTTCCCGCGGGTGACGGGGTGTCCTCGGCCCGCGCCCGCTGTGAGGGGGTTTCTGCCCGGGAAAGCCGGTCCCGTCCCCGGAGCAGCTCGGGGCACTGCTCGGTGAGTGACGCCTCTGGGCTTATGGCAGCCTGGGGTGGGAAGGCCTTTCCACTCTATTTTTTTTTTTTTGTGTTAGGGTTCGCTTTTCCCGCACGTGGGGCGTTGCTTGGTTTATCTTGATATGCCCACATGTAGGAGTCTCGCATCTGGGAAGTGTGGACTGTGCCTGAATTTTGGTCGTAAGACCAACTCAGCTGTTCATCGGTTTCAGACCATCTCCTGAATTTTCCTGTTTTAGGACAGTGAAAACAGATATGTTTCCTCTCGTACAACGGTGCTGCTTCCTCTCGTCTTTCAAAGTAAGTGACTGAAGCCTTTTCTCGGTGAGTGTTTTTATTTAAGAGTAAAATATCAAATGGTGTGACTGTAGCTTTGAAAAAAAAGAAAGGTGCCTTGCAGCCGGAGTAGCTTTATGTTGGTCACTCTCAGCTTTTCTGAGAAAGCTCCTGGTTTCTACAGCACCTTTAGACAAAGCTGTTTCTTTTATAAAAAGAAATCTTATTGCCTCAAGGGCTTTTTTTTTTTTCCTCTTACCTTTTGATAGAGCAGTGAGGGGATGGCAGTTCATCTCTGGGGTGACCTTGTCCTGCTTTTGCAGGAAAGTATTTTATATTTTACTCTGAAAAAGACTGATATGTCTTGAGAGTGGCTAAAGAAAGCACCTGTGAGGGAAAGGGTAGGTGAGTACACAAACCTTTTACAGTAAGGTAATGTTTCCTCACTCACTCTGCAGAGCCCAGTTGCTCTTCATCAGCTGCATCAGGTGCCTTCATTAGCTCAGTTACAAACACCTGAAATGCAAGAGGAAGGACAGTTGACCTGGAAGAACAGTTGGTACAACGTTCCATGGTTAGTTTAGGTAACTGGGGCTCTGTAAGCCTGTGCTCAGGACAAGTTTTGTACTTGCAGCTCCAGAAATTCACTGGTCCCAGTTTGCTGCTCTGTGGAAAGGATGTGACAGCCTGGCCTTCCCTCAGCCTCTGGCCACGGAGAGCTCTGTGTCCTCTCTCAAGATCTCTGAGCCTCAAACCACCTTCAGTTTGTGCCACCCAGCTCCACGCTCTTCACACCTCCCTCCCTGCCTTCAAGAAGAAAAAACCTCCAGAATCTGAGACGGAATCTCAAAGTCCCAAGGAGTCTCTGAAGGACTCCCCCAGGCCGGCCCTTTACTTGAGCCTCGCAGGGCTGGTCCCGTTTGTGTCCGTGCCCCTGGTCATGGCCATCCAGGGCACCTACTGCCCAGAACTGGCGCTGGCTCAGGTGACATATGGGGCTGTGACAGTCTCTTTCCTGGGGGGAATGAGGTGGGGGTTTGCTCTCCCGGAAAACAGCCCTGCCAAGCCAGACTGGCTGAACCTGGCCAACAGCACAGTCCTTCCTCTGCTTGCCTGGCAGGCCCTGCTCTTCAAAGATGTCAGTCAGGGTGCAGTAATGCTGGTGTTGTCCTTGGGGATAGCTCTGCATTATGACATTGCCCTCCTTCCCACTTACCCCAGGTGGTTTAAGATCCTGAGGGTGTGGGGGACAGTGGTGATGGCCTTGTCCCTCTTGGCCACTCTGGCACTGAAGCTTGCAGACGATCTGGAAAGTAAAGGTAGAAAGAAATAAAGGGCAGAACACTAATCAGTGAATCAATGGGGAAAAGCTATTATCTGCTAATAAGGTATTTGTATAGAGTTCCAGGAGAATTAAAGATGGATTTGTGCTTAGAGGTCGTGATGGGAGGGATCAAGAAGCTTATTCTCAAAGTGAACTTGATTCTCCTGCTGATTTTCAAGCTAGTTTAGGAGGGATGGATTGTAAATAGCAATGACTTCCAAGGTGAGTGGGAGTCTGTCCTTACCCACAGAACATAGGAGCACTCAGGAGCACTTCTGAATGAGATGTTACTGTCACAGGAATTTCAGATGGAGGTTCACAATGACATGGGTGTGAATCGTTGCAGGCTGAATTATGGAAGTACCCAGTTAAACTATACTGTGAGATCATGTTCTGAGGTGGGGAGGACAACTGTGGGGTCATAAACAGCAATAAGGTGTTAAAGAAGCAGAAAATTCTGCACGAGCGCATCCACGTTCAGTTCCTGTGTTGTGGAACAGAACTCCTGTTTCACTGGAGAAGGTGCTGAAAATCACAGAATGGTTTATGTTGGAACCCTGGGGATCATCTCGTTCAACCCCCCTGCTGTGGGCAGGGATACCTTCTACTGGACCAGCCTGAACACTTCCAGGGGTGCTGTGTGATGCAGGGCTCTGAAGGACAGCTGAGGTTTGTTTGCAGTGGCAATTCAAGGTCAGCACTCGCCTGAAATGTGTCATCCAGCTGCTCTGCTGGGGTGGGGAAAGCTGGGGAGCTTTGTGTCTTTGACAAGGAGTCACAGGAGAGACGTAAGGCCAACTTCCTGCTCAGACTCACTGAAATAAAAAAGGATACCTGGGCTACCTGTTCCTAGGCTTTGTTTGGAATTAGGGCTGCCCAGCAAAGGAAGCTCCATGGAACATAAAGATCATCATACTCCTGAATTAATGATAGGACACAAGGACTCAAGTGCTGTCACTAAGGGACTGGATAATGGGATTGAAAGTAGTTTGTGTCTTCTCCCTCCTCAGAATCTGCTTTATTTGAGCTGCCAGGACAAGTACAAATGGAGTTATACCCTGAAAACCCTCCATGATGGGCTTATTACTGAAACCACTGCAGAAGCACATGCTCTTGTACTTGAGTCTTCCTAACACATTATTTAGTGGAAGACACAACCTAAGGCCCATGGCTTTTCTAGTCTCAGTTACCTCAAGAAACCCATGAAATTGTACATGGGCATGTTTACTTTTTATCAGAAGTATTTAAGTATGGTATAAGATGAAAGAAAGCTGAATAGTAACATCCACACATGGTCTTAGACCAGATAATCCTCACTGTTATCTGTTAGACATTTAAGAACCCTGCCTGGCCTGAAGATAGAGCCATCTTGAATAACACTGCTGAAACAGCAGCTCTGTGCACCAGCCTCTCACTTCTGCAACCTGTTAACAGCATCATTCCCCTGTAAAGCAAAGATATATTTCAGTGCTCTCTGAATATAAAGGAATTAAAAATATATAAACATAAATGAAAGTGTTTTTTCTGTTCTTTCTTATTTGGACATGTCATTTTTTTAAGATGGGTCCAGTAAAGAGCCCTGCCTTTGGCTTGATTCAGTGAAAGAGGTGCTGAGTATCACAGACCATAATCAAGAGCTTCCAAGTTTCAATCAAACATAATAGAATCAGTTACAAAACCTGCAGGGGGTAACGACCACACAACTGCAGCTTCCCTCAAGCTCCATTAAACCAGGGAGTTTACAGATAGGGATCAGAAGTGAACTCCTAGTTCCCAAACTAATAAAATATAGCTCAGGTCATGTTTTTTAAATGGTTCCACAAGAGACCCTGAAATGTAAAAAAGAAAGCCCAAGAACTATTACCTGTAATTTCATCCCACAGAAGGCTGAATAGAGCTAGCAGCTCTATTTTACAGTGAGAAGACAATGCATGAGTATTTATTTTACTGCAGAAGTGTGTTACCATTCAGTCACAATTTATAACCACTTTTTTTCCCACTGTCCTACTGGGAAATACAATTTCAAATAAAAAATGTGGCAGTGATACAACTCATTGTGATATGAAAGCAACCTATTCAAGAGCATTCCACAGTCACTTCTGAAAACACATTTTATTACGAAAGTTGTTTAAAACAAGCTTATAGTTGAAAAAAAATAGGCATAAATTCAGACATATAGGAAATCCTCTGAAGAAAAAGCACACACAAGATTATAGAACAATCAGGGCAAAAAACTCTATCATGTCATATTTATGACATAGATTCTTATGATACCTGCAACACTCACCTTAGAGGATTTGATTCCTGTATTAATTTATTAATTTTACACAGGGGATACTGACCTAGACAGCATGAATGCTCCTTTGTCTACACAGTGCAGGCTTCCTGTTTTGTGACATTCCAGTTGTGGTTTTGTGTTCCAGAATAACACTGTCTATCAAAGTTCAAGCACCTTCACTTCAGGCTCCATCCAAGTCATCCACAGCTGTGCACAAAGTGCAATCAGTGTGCAAAAAGCAACTTCAAGTATGTTAATTAAATGAAACTAGAAATAACTCCAAACTCCTACTACTATTGTTCTATTAACTGTATCTGAGCCAAATACAAACTCCTGAAGAGCACACTGATAGCAGCACTATAATGCTGAATGCAGCTAATTCTATCACAAAAAGCTTCATTGGCTCAAATTTGGAAAAGGCAGGATACAAAATCTAGTGAAGGTGAAAGTGTGTGCCTTGTAAAATAGCAAATATTCCAATGCCAAGTCTCAGCATGTGTCATACAGGGGAAAAAACACATTTAACTATGGGGGGAAAATGTGGGCAAAAGGCTTTCCCTAAGTTTTTATATGAAAAGCAGTTCTAAACAGAACAGCGAATCTAATGAATAGCATTCCCATTTAAAATTCATCAGAGCTTACAAAAAAAGGAGCTCTATTGTCAACACTGAAACAACTGAGAAGAAAAGCCAATGCTGAAATGGAATGACATGATCAGAACTGTAAGGATAACCTTCCAAAACAGGAAATTCTCTGCCATTCACCATCCAGCTTAGTGGAGTAGCCAGAAAGTAAATATCCAATTAATATTTAATGGCCATCATGTCCAGCAGCAGAAAAGAGGCTCAAATCCGTCATGGTCATCAGTAGAGACAGCAAGTCTTCCCCATCTGTTACCTTCTCTTCCTTGAAAAAGGTAACTAATGCCATCCAAACAGCCCATCTGATCTTACCCACAGGTAACTCCTCAGTGTCTATAGTGACCCCCTTCCAGAGTGCAAAGGCAGCTAAAATGCCAGCTTTAGTGCACCTGAGAGAGTTAACCACCTGATTAATGTCTCTAATGTGCTGGAATGACTTTTTCAGATTTTTACAGCACAAATTCACCATTTGTTTCAGTGAGCTTAATCCAGTTATAAGAAGCATTCCTACTCTTAACAGAATACTTCCAGCGATAGACACTGGATAAGCCAATTTACTTTGAAGGGCTTTTCCTTTTGCTCAGGAAAATCCCTCTGATCTAATTCTCCACTGAAGCTCCTGTGTTAAAAGAGGTTTCTGGCCAATGAAACCGGAAATCTGAGGAGACAGATTTACTCATTCCTTGAATGAGTTTCCTTCTTTGTGTTTCACAGCACAGCCACACCTCCCTCGCAGCGGCTGGTGATCATGTTGGCAATTTCAGTCCAACTGTCCATATGAGGGTTATAAACTTCAACAGAGTCAGAGGTTACCGGAGCAGCAAAATCAGGACTGGGAGCTCGGCCTCCCGAGGCATAGAGGAGTCCATTCACAGCCACGACACAGACACCAGCTCTTGGGATCTTCATTGGAGCAACTTCAATCCACTTTTCCTAACGAGAAGGTGAAAGAGTCAACAAGTAGTTTTAGGGCAAGCCCTGATTCTGATAAAGGAACTTTTCAAGCTTAAAGACTGGAACATTTGCAAAGAACATCATGTATACACGTCACAGACTCAAATACAGTATGTGTACAGTACCAAAAGGATTATCAACACTTTCACAAGGGGTCTAAATCCCGTTAGTTACTGAAGAGCAGATCCCATACTGCCTGTACACAACTCCCCTCCCTTTCTTCAGTCACTGCAATATGCAGTCTGTCTCCAAAATAGAGAATGGTACAGTTTGAGGCAGGAAATAAGGTAAACTAGATTCAATTTGAAAAGCAAACCAGATACTACTTTATATCTCTGCATGGTTAAACCACAACAACTAGGTAGGACAGACCCTGAGATCACCAAAGCTTTGTTACACTCAAGATAACCAGCCAGCAGTGAAAAGGAAATAGAATTTCCAGATTTTAATTTTTAAAGAAAGGAAGGAAGCCACCCATGTAGCATCTTACACAGAGCTGATGTAACCTACATTTATGAAGGGAAGGGACTCCACCATACCTCTTCAAATGAGTATCTTTCTACACTAGCAAGTGCATCCTGAGATTCATTCCAGCCTCCCACAGCATAGATGCAGTCGTTGAGAGCAGCCACACCAAGATAAGCCCTCCGGGTGCCCATGGGAGGAAGCTCAGACCAGCGCTTAGATATCGGGTCATAGACCTCAACTGAACGTAGCTCTACTCCTTCACTGCTGATGCCACCAACTACATAAATCAAACCTGTGGAAACAGAATTTCTTCTCTGTTAGGTTTCATAGTACAAAGAAAGACAGAAAAATGACTGTCACAACACAGGTTTCAGCCTGACATTAAGATGGTTAAAGAATGACAGAAAACCCTCCTTTTGTTCAGCAGCAGTATACATAAAGCTTTGGCATGAGTAACTTCAGGCTTGAGCACTAGAAGCTCTGATGAAAGCAAAAATTAATTAAGTGCAGAGGAAGGAATTCAGAAGGTTGAAAATGCTGACCAGGCCTGGATCAAATACTTAATAGGCTCATTTACTGCCAAGTCTTTAGATATGTCTGTCTTAAAATAACCTGTAGCAACTCTTGAGATTGTCACAAAGAAACACACACAAACCCAAATATGTAAGGTAGATAAAAGCAGTATCAGGAAGGACAATCAACTAGCTGGATAAGCATACTGGCAGCTATGTAAAAACTGTTTTCATGAGATAAAAGGCAGAACTTTATAGTCTTTTGAGTTCTGCAGAATTAAAAACATGGCACTAGAAGAACAAACAAGAGAGGCATAAGCATGTGTGACTGACAGCTCAGTACAAGACAAAGGTAAGAATCTATGACTGAAATATAAAACTTCAAAATCCAATGGCTCTCGGAACCGCTTATGGATACAAATGTAACAGTATTCACCTTGCATTTCACAACACCCAAAGCAGTAACGGGGCATAGCCATGCTTCCCACCACATCCCAACAATTTTCTTCGGGATCAAATCTTTCAATTGTGTTGCCAATCTCTGCTCCAACCCAACCTCCTGCAAATAACAACAAACAAAGGAAAGAATTTCATGGCACGAAGTTGTGTGTTAACTGCATGTTTAGAGTGCACTGTTCAGGACAAATTCTGAAACAGCATGCAGTCAGTCTACAAAAGAAGTAAGTTATAACTAAACAATAACTAGTCCACAAAGATTTGGTATATTTATTATGGACACAACTTCAGTTTTCAAAACTGAAGTTTGCAAATTTCCATCACCAATATTTAAGATCAAATCAGTTTGCAAGTTCCATGAATTAACATCTTTAAAATTAAGTTCACCTAGGAAAAAAAAACTTACCCAAAGCATAGATAGCACCATAGCACGTGCACACTCCCAGTGCACAGCGGGGCTGGTTCATGGAAGCCACAGTTGTCCACTGTTTAGTAACAGGGTCATAACATTCAGTACAGTCAAAAATCATTGAGTTATCCTCACCTGTGTAATAAGAGCAAGAACAGAGACGGGAAATGCTTTGCAGGTACAAAAAGATTCTTCAACTCCTTCCAGGACAGGCAACATTTGAATACAGAATCTATCTTTTAGCCACATGGCCAACATAGAAAAAGCTTTATTTATATCCAGAACTGAATCATAACTAGGAACTGCTTTCATCAACAGTTCCCTGAAACTTTACTGAAAACATCAGAGGGGTGAACAACCACAGTGCTGCACATGTTTTACTCTACAGCACAACTGACAGGGTTTTCAAGACCAAGGAATGTGTTCTGTGCTGTTAAAAACAGTCTACATATGCATTCTTTCATGATGGGCTGGTAGAGCTACTCATCACATCCTTGTGTAAATGCACATAACAATGAGCCTTTCCAGGCAGGCAGACCAGAAGTGGTCTGTCCTGTGCTACTGCCTTTTAGCCATGGGCTTCTGCTAGACTACAAATGAGAAAAGAAATTCCATTAGTGGTGGTATGCAAAGCCCACAGAATATCCAACACCTCTTAGTGCATCTGCACACATCCATATGGTAACCTGTGAGTTGCTACACCATGAGGGGAAAACAGCTTAGTAAAAACTGGCCAACACAGGAGCCCAAACAGGCATTCACAGAGCGGTGATGGTAGAGAACCAAGGACCAGCAATTCAACTGTTATACCTAAAACTTGTATTATCTAATGTTGGGTTCCTCAGAACCACTTAAAAGAAGAATAATTTCAAAAGTGTCCATGTCTGAGTTCTCTAGTATTCATGTAACAAAGAAAGCGCATTTCAGCTGTTACCTCCAATGGCATAGACCATTCCTCCCACCACCGCCACCCCCAGCCCGCTCCGGGCCTGGTGGAGAGAGGACACTGTGGTCCAGTAGTGGCTGAAGGTGTCGAACCGCTCCACACAGCTGAGGGCTCTGCTGTCACTCCAGCGTCCTCCCTGCAGGCGGGTGTACCCACCTGCAAAGTAAGGGGAAACACCACGGCTGAGTTAAGAGCTTCTTGCTCATCCCCATGCTCCTACATCTAAACTACCAAAGAACTACAGAAACAGCCATTAGCCACTTTTAGTAGGAAGTGGATTTTTCCAACAGCTTGGTTTTTCCAGCACACGAGGAAGAATGGTTGGCTTGAGGGTCATGGGAGTTGTGCTGAGCTGACACCACAACGCTACAAGTATTAAAATTTGTGCTTTCAGTAAAACACAGAGACCAGCCAACAGCCTTTGCTAAGATGGTTCTATATCCCACAGGGTGAAACAAATGCATTCCCTTCCAATATAAAGCTGCAGCTTTGCTGAAAACTTGCAATTTCAAGTATCCCATCACATGAACCAAAATATCCTGGACAGAGAACACTCCAGCCATCACAAGAACAAAGGATGCAGTGAATTCACATACACCATTCCAGCAGTGAACCCTGTGTCCCATGACAAATTATTTTTAAACAGCAAATCTGAGCTTTGAACAACATGTCATAATGAAAACATGAATGCTGGACTTCTGGGCAATTCTAAGCAGAAAGCTGCTAACATGGTAACTCAGCCATGATGAAAGATTTTGCTATCTTTATAGATTTTGATTAAAAAAAAATTCCAGTATCTCCGTCATTCTGTAATATGAGATACTACTTCATATGTTTTACAAGGTTCAAACAGCCACATTCTAACCTACTGCATAAAGGTACTTCCTGGCTTTCCTCCGGGGACGACCTTTAGAAGCCTGCAGAAAACTGCTGACCTTGTTCTCTTTGGGAGATTTAGAGACTTCACAATATTCTTTCAACAGAGTTTGCAGGGCCACACGAAGACTGAAATCTGGGATACCTTAAGGAACAAGCAGAATAAAAAAGGCACAGTGAAAAGTTACAGACATTAAGCAACTGAGTTGTACAAAAACTAACAGCTTCTCCTAAAACAGCAGATAAATCAAGCTTGCCTACTTTTTTCAAAAGCAAGTTTTTAAAGTAAGTTGTGCTTTTTTATTAAAAAAAAATAGAACTTGTTTTCTACAAATATTTTCACCCATCATGCTATTAATGTGAAAAAAAGTCCACCAAAGCCCAGTAACTCCAAAAAACACACGGCGTGCTCACAAGCACTTGATATACTTTCTTTCCTTCTGTCACTTACTTTCTATGTATTTTAACAACCTCTGCGCTGGCAGCAGAGGGAATCGAACAGGCTCCAGTACTTCTACAACGTATTTCTTCCTTTTCCCCACGTCCTTCAGAATCCATTGCATCGCCGCCGTGAAAACCTGGTACTCGTCCTCGATGCTCAGGTCCTCGCTCCGCAGGATCTTCACGAGCTGCTCCTTGGTGAGCGCCAGGAACTCCTCCCCGCCCTGCACCTCCAGGAAGTGCGCGTGGATGTAGCTCTCGGTGAACTCCATCAGGTCGTGACAGGCGATCTGCTCGGAGAACTGGAAGAGGCCGATGCAGTTCAGCGGGTCGATCTGCCCCTTGAGGAACTCGCAGCAGAGCTCCACCACCTCGGTGAGCTGCAGCATGTCGGCGGCGACGATGAGCTCCNGCCCGCCCCGCGCGAGCCCCGCTGAGGCGACTGAGGGCGCACACGGTGGGCGCCGTGAGGGGGCAGTGGCGGGGGTTCCGTATGCCGAGCGCCCTTCCCTCAGTTGGCACTGGAAGGGAAACAAAAAAACCAAAACAGTACAGGTTGCAAAACCTGTACTGCCTTGGTTCAAGTGCCTCTGTCCGGTCCTTTGTCCGTGCGCCTGCCTCGGCGCTTGGCCCCGTGAGGCCCCACAGAAATCAAGGTTGGAAGAGAACGTTGAGATCATCAAGTCCAACTGTCCGCCCAGCACTGCTACTGTCACCATTAAATGACTAAATCACATCACCCAGCACCAAATCCAGGCGTTTCGTAAACATCTCCAGAGATGGTGGNATCTGGGATACCTTAAGGAACAAGCAGAATAAAAAAGGCACAGTGAAAAGTTACAGACATTAAGCAACTGAGTTGTACAAAAACTAACAGCTTCTCCTAAAACAGCAGATAAATCAAGCTTGCCTACTTTTTTCAAAAGCAAGTTTTTAAAGTAAGTTGTGCTTTTTTATTAAAAAAAAATAGAACTTGTTTTCTACAAATATTTTCACCCATCATGCTATTAATGTGAAAAAAAGTCCACCAAAGCCCAGTAACTCCAAAAAACACACGGCGTGCTCACAAGCACTTGATATACTTTCTTTCCTTCTGTCACTTACTTTCTATGTATTTTAACAACCTCTGCGCTGGCAGCAGAGGGAATCGAACAGGCTCCAGTACTTCTACAACGTATTTCTTCCTTTTCCCCACGTCCTTCAGAATCCATTGCATCGCCGCCGTGAAAACCTGGTACTCGTCCTCGATGCTCAGGTCCTCGCTCCGCAGGATCTTCACGAGCTGCTCCTTGGTGAGCGCCAGGAACTCCTCCCCGCCCTGCACCTCCAGGAAGTGCGCGTGGATGTAGCTCTCGGTGAACTCCATCAGGTCGTGACAGGCGATCTGCTCGGAGAACTGGAAGAGGCCGATGCAGTTCAGCGGGTCGATCTGCCCCTTGAGGAACTCGCAGCAGAGCTCCACCACCTCGGTGAGCTGCAGCATGTCGGCGGCGACGATGAGCTCCTGGACGTTGTGCTCGGCGATGCTCACCACCCCTGCGGGCACCAAACCACAGCGGGGCCCCGCTCCAGCCTGAGGCCGCCGGGCACCCGCCCCGAGCCCCGCCGCAGCCCTCACCTGTGTAGATGAAGTCGAGCAGCGTGTGGAAGGTGCCCGCCTCCACGCCCGCGATCCGCACCACGTCCCGCCCGGACTCCTTCATGCCGCCCGCGAACAGCGCCGCGAAGTACGGGCTGCTGGCCGCCAGCACCAGGCGGTGCACGGCGAACGCCTCCGGGCCCACCTCCAGCCGCACGTCGCAGAAGCTGTGCGCGGCGCGCAGCCGGTTGATCTGGGCCAGGAGGAGGCGGGCGTGCCGCTCGGAGCTGGAGCAGGAGCCGGAGCTGGCGCTGGGGCCGCCCTTGCCCGGCCCGGCACTCGCCGCCATCGCGGAGCTGCTNTTCCAATGCCTGACCACCCTAAGATACCGCAATATGTTATTTATATTTATTCACTGCCTTCACAATCTCTGTCCCTCGGTCCTATTCCCCTCAGTTGTATTCTTGCAAACCAGATGTCTGTCCACCTCAATCTGTGCTTGCGAGGGAGAAACATGGTAGTGTTGGGGAAAAATCACAGCTGCCGTCTGCCCAGAGATGAGATTTGGGATCACTGCCTGCCCTTAGCTCAGGGCTGTGGTACCAGAGCCAGCACTGACAAGGGATGAGCATCACATGCTGAGTTAAATGCACATGGGTCTGGCAGAGCTGGCACAAATCCTGAGAGAAAAACATCCCTCCTGAGTTTTTCACAACCGCTTAAGGAGTGTAACAGGCAGACCCAGCCCAACACCCCTTTCTCCATAGTGTCATGCCATGTTTGGACCTTGCTCTTCATTCCAGCACAGATGTTTCATCGGTGCCCTGTGGCAGCATCACATGGGTCACTGAAGGCAGCACTGATCTCAAGGCAGAGTATGCTTCCATCTCAGTCTGTATAATTCCCTGACTCACTGCATGCCTGAGTACTGACAGGAGATGAGCATCACATAATGCATGAAATACACACAGTCACCAGGTCTGGTAGAACTGCCACCAATTCTGAGAGAAAAACATCCGTCCTGAGTTATCCACAATTGTTCAAGGAGTGTGACATTGAGCCAAAGCAAAAAGTGGCCAGAGAGCCACTTGGAACGCTTCCATATCTATTTACTGTGAGAAAGAAAAACATGTCTGCTCACAGTTACAATGGTCATGGCCCCTCAGGCTTTTCTCATGATTCTGTGTTCCATTATAACTTCTAAATGTACTTCTAGAAGGAATCTGAATCATGATACCCTCTGGCGGCTGTTGGTTTCTCTGTTCATCAGCATTACACTCTAATTATGTTTCAAGTTGTTCTTAAAAAAATATCCACATAAAACATAGATCTAGATAGACGAAGGTTACTGCAAGCACACACAGTTGGAGGCATGCTGATATAATTCAGTATAAATTTTAAGCTCGGCTAATAAATGAGTTGAGGTTTTTCTTTCTTTGGTGCATCAGTAAAAGAAACCAGACCCCTCTCGCGCTGACATTTTATTCATCGGAAGTGGCCTGTGAATAAAAGGCTTAGAATTCTCCTAAATGCCAGTGGCTTGCTTGCTAGCTGATGTCAGCTGTTAGACTCTTGGCCAGCACTAGGACTTCATATCATAGCGCCAAATTTATGGACACAAAATAGCGTTGCTGAGATGGCTAATTTTGCCCTGAAGGCCTGTGCTGTGCTGTGTTAACGTGGCTGGATGGTTCTGCCCACAGGAAAGGGCACTGCTTCTGTGGCTACATAGGAGCTGTACAGGATGGAGCTGATGCTCTCGTATGCTGTTGTGCATCTCCCAAAACACGCCGTAGATTTTCAGGCTTTCTCTTGAAAACCCCTGTCCCGCAGAGGCCCATGGCTGCTCAGATTTCACTGGCTAAAGGCTTCTCAGGAAAACCTTTCCAGATGCCTGGATGATGTTCTGCGGAGACGAGGGATGTGTCTTGCTGACTTTCCCGAATCCTGCAGGTGCCGCTGTTGCTACAGGGCAATGTATTGGAACGTTAACAAAACCGGGAGACTGAAAGGTGTTGCATGTGTGAGTGTTGAACCTCTCCTCTGCTACAGGGAGATCTTTGTTAGATCCAAGGTTTTCTGCCTCCCCCCCGCCCCCCGAACTCCACACAGACGGACAGCTTTTAGTATCCAAAAAATTCCACACCAGTAAACCTACCACCAGAAAAACCTCAATCATACACTCCTCAAAAAAAAAAAAAAAAAAAANNCCAAAAAAAAAAAAAAAGAAAAAAAAGAAAAAAAAGAAAAAAAAAAAGAAAAAGAAAGAAAAAATTGATTTGAATGTTCAGTTTTGCCTGACTGGTTCTTGTCAGAAAGCTGTCCATTATACCTGTAGATTTGAGGATTATTTTGACTTAATATTCAAGCGTTATCCTTGCCATATTTGACTGCTAAAATTCTCTCTCGCAGAGGAGACATGAAACTCAGGCTTTGACTATTTGTGGGTTATGTCAAATCCTGTGGAATGTTTTGTGATAGGAGCCACTTTGACTTGAAAGTCAACCAGAACGTGCCAGGTCAAATTCCTCCCTCAGTTTAGTGGATATGAGATCTTCACTTCTCATTCCAAACTCCTGTACATCTCTGCCTCTGTGCTAACCCTCTGCTATAACCTTTCAATGATAGAGTCCGTTGCTGGATTTATTTTTAATTACCCACAGTATTTGCTACTTGGATCTTAAGGCACGTGAGGTATGAGAGAAGTGTTGGACAGCCATTCCAAAGTGCAAAGGAGCTTACTTTGTGTTTAGGTGTGCAGGTCACAAAACCTTCATAGGATACAACCATTTTTTTCCTTAAGTTCCATAAGGACTTGAACTTAAATTTCTCCCAGCAAAGCCAAAATTGCAGAAGTACAGAGCTACCAAGAGTTTATGAGGAGTTGAAATAACCTGTAGGGCACTAAGCTACATCTCTACACTTCCAAGACACCTTGTGTCTGTTGAGGTCTAGGTTTTTCCCAGATGTCCTATTTACCCTGGATGCTGTTGCATGCTCAAAAGCAATGATGCAGATCATCAGTCTCTTTTGACGCATAGTTAGGTGAAGTAATGGTGTGCTGCTTGATGAATTTGCAGTCTCTAGTAGGGGTAGTAGTAGGGGTAAGATGAGGCAGGCTGGTGGACCTCACACTCCTACTACTTGAGAGACAGAAGGGGCTCCTGGGGCACTTGTAAGGTATTTCTCAAAAACATTGGTTACCTCATTATCACACCAATGGTGATAATCATGACTAGTTATCATGTCGTCTATTCAGTCGAAAGTCTCTAATGAGCTAGAGGCACTAGATTCTAATTAGATACCTGCATAAACCTGTTGTCAGCTTTGCTTTTCACGTGATACATAAGCTTTAGTGGATAAAGAAGCTTCCCTTCAGGGTCTAAATGTTTCCCATCTCAGTGGGTAAAGACATTGCTCTTCACAGTGAGATAACACATTTTCCAGACTTAAACCAGGCATGAGAACACTCTCTCTTGGCAGGGTTGGGTCAGGGCCAAAAGCTATTACTGTGATTCCTGTGAGGGTTAAATGGACCTTGATGAATATGTGTGTATGTGTGTGTAGGGTAGAGGTCTGAACTGGAATTGACCCAAAGATGGAGAGCAAGAGAGGTTCCCACAGCTAGTCCTTCTGCCCACAATTCCCAGAATATAGGGCTTGTGCAAAAACATTGAAGTTTTCACACTACCAGCAAGGTGGTGATGGCTCTGTCCATTTCTCAGCTGAACTGTTGATGGCTTGGGAAACTGTAAAGCTCACTGACCTGCCATGCTGGATGCTTCTCTTCTCTCTTGTCTCATCTTTAGAAATATTTGTGAATGTTTTTGTCTGTTTTGGAATCTGTAATTAAGAATTTTTATTACTTTCACTGTAATATGGCTCCAGGTAAAGGTGATATTAAGGTAACAGCCTGGTATCAGAGTTGTCAGTCCAGACAGGTTTAGCATTCTTGAAGTGGGTATTGCGAAACTCACCTGAGTATCCACATTGCACCAAAGGTACTGAGGCACAGGCTGTGCACAGGCTGTGTCCAGCTGAGAGGTTGTTCCCCTCCCATGACCAGCCATGCCCCAGAGAACCACGTGGAAGGCAGCGAAAGTGGGGAACACATCTGAGCCACAAGAGCCTTCAGAGGAAATGTGACATTCCCAGTGAGCAATGCACAGATAATGTCTTGTGATTTCAGGAGCACTGGCAATATTTCATTGCTGTGTGCTCCAGGCTTCACCTTCAAGATAATGTTGGGTAGAAAGGTGATTGGTGCAGGATAAAAAGTAATAATAGGATGAAAAAAACCTTTTTCAGACTTAAAGTATGCCCTAACAGTGAAAGGGCATCGTGTCATCTGACCTACTTGTTTGGAGAGGTTTGTGTTCTGGGTACACTTACCTAGCAGGAAGTTTGGAGGAATTCCAGTTAAACTGGGAATGTTGTGCAACATGCATGGTTGCAGTTCCCCACCACTTAGAAGATTCTTCTGTCTAAGCCATAGATCTGGAGCAATTCCAGGCGACTTGATTTAAAGTAAACATCCTGGATGCAGTGTGTCAGATACTAGCACAATATTGTTTTAGTCTTTCTCATTTCTCCTGTGGGAATAATCATTCCATGAAGAAGGAAAGTGATCTAATGAGAGAATTAACTCAAGAGCTTGAATAGTGAATTAATCACAGCTGTCTGAGAGGGGAACCAAGGCGAACTCCACAGAGAGCTCACTGCATTTCTAAGGAAGAGGGCCAAAATAATACTGAAACTCGGATAGCAGATCAAAACAGAGGCAGGAGAGATATGCTTTTAGTAGCTAAAGGGAATCAAAACTTTCCTTTAGCAGCAGAGACACTTCTCCCCTCATTTCACTGTGAAGATAAATCTCAGTAGTAGGAGATCGTCTTCGGGATTTGAAAAGCTGCCAGATTGTTGGGGTCTGATCCTGACTGTGTCCTCACACTTATTTGAAGCAGATGATTGATTTCATAGCTTGAATCTTTTTTCACTGTAGTGTAGAGCTGACCTGAAACTTCACACTGAGTTAGATCTGCTTGCTAAGGTGACTGTTTCAAAGGTGCAGGTCTTCTTTTGCCAAAAGGAAAAATGTGGGAATTCAATCTTGCCATTAGCAACGTTTGGCATTGTTTCAAATTGTAATCCAAACCATAATGCTTTTTGGACTCTTAACTCTTCTTGTCTAAATCTCTGTTTCCTTGGATAATAAAGTAGAGCGAACACACAAAGCTGTCTAGAGCATCTGACTTTTTTTAAAATAGCTCCAAGTTATGCAAACCTTTAAGACAGAGAAAAAAAAAAGGAAAATAACCAGAAAATGTTTGCTCTCCTAGAACATCTCACTTACATTGACAGAGCTTGTGAGCAGATTTCATTGAGAAGATGGATAGAGTTAAACTCTGCCTGATACCCACCACATTCCACAGCCTGTGTGTGCAGTGGGGTCATTCCAGAAGCAGCGCCTCAGTGGAATGTGAGATACGTCATGAACTCTGAGTAACTGTTAGTAGGATGTCTGTAGGTCTTGCATCTGCTTGCTTGGTGAGTCAGAACTTCCAGGGCTTCCCATACACTGTTGCCTTAAAAGATTAAAACTTCCAGAAAGTATAACATTTCGGCTGTAAATGGCATAGGTTGCCATTATCCATCTCAACTCTTTGACTGCTCTGCGGTTGCCTTGTCATGTATTTCCCTGAAAGGTTTTTTTCCATAATTTACCTTTTCTCAGTGCAAGCATTTGTCATCACCCTTTTCAGAATTTCACCTTTGGAGGCTTGGTCTAGTTCTTTGGTTAGAAAGATAGTTTTTATTCTAATCTTGTCCTCCAAAGTGCTTGCAAAGCACTGCTTCATTGTCTGAGAAAACATATGCCTTGACTAGAATCAGAACAGGCCCTTTGGGATTACTAACAGAAGATATGTCTGAGTTTAATGAAAAGATATTCATAGTAATCTTTTAATATATTTTTAACAAGTTGTGCACCTGTGTTACAGTAATTTCATTTGCACTTTGGTTTTCTCCAATTGCTTATCTCAATGTTACATTAAATGTTATGAAAAACCTTAAAAAGACATATATAATTTACAGCTGGTTGTCTTTCAGCAAGGGAAATTAGCCTGTTTGACATTATTTGTCTTAAATAATGCAAAAAGTGTTTGTATATATATTATTTGTTATCCTTGAAGGTACATAGACATCTGTTGCTTAATAACTGGTTTTGGGTTTTGGATGCTTAGGTTTTTCTGCACGATTTTATTTCATAAAAGGCTGGAGCATGTCCAGAGAAGGGCAACAAAGCTGGTGAAGGGTCTGAGGAGCTGCTGAAGGAGCTGAGGGTGGAGAAAAGGAGGCTCAGGGGGGACCTTATCACTCTCCAGAACCCCTTGAAAGGATGTTGTAGCCAGGTGCAGGTTGGTCTCTTCTCTCAAGTAAAAAGTGATAGAACTGGAGGTAACAGCCTCAAGTTACACCAGGGGAGGTTTAGATTGGATGTTAGGAAATATTTCTTCATGGAAAGCGTGGTCAGGCACTGGAACAGGATATCCAAGGAGTGGTTGAGTCACCCTCCCAGGAGGGCTTTAAAGTGTGGATGTGGCACCTGGAGACATGGTTTAGTGGTGGGGTTGGCAGTGCTGGGTTAATGGTTGGGCTTGATGAGTTTAAGGGTCTTTTCAAACCTAAATGATTCTGTAATTCTCTAATTTTTGCATAATAACCCTTGCATAATGATTTCACATAATAACTTTCTTCCAAGGATCATCTTACAAAGTGCAGCTCCGTTTGCAGTGTGAAAAAAGGCTCTGAAACAGAACTTGTCTGTGCTAGTCCGAGTTCTGCAACACTTGTGATGATCAGATAAGTCTCTTTCTGACTCTCTCCCACTGACTCAGTTTTGTTCTCAATACTTATTTTCCTCTTAGGTATATTTTGAAGATTAATGAATATTTATGTTATGCATGAAAAATGCAACAGAAGTTGAAAAAGTCATAATTACTGATGCTTATTATTTTTTTAAAAGGAAGATTATATGGCGATCAATATCCATGGAGAACCATGAACTATAAATATAGAGTGAGGACTCTACAGGTACTACAGGAAATTGTGGCCTGAAGAAGAAAGCCTTGCAATGGCACAAGTACAGTGAGTAAGTTTTTTTAATAATGCTTGAAATATATGCATGATGAAGTATTTGTATTACAGAAGGATGATGAAATCTTTTTCAGTCTGGAAGTAATTAAAGATGAGGTTCATCACTATAAGTAACATACGTAATTTTAAAGTAGCAGGCTCAGGTAACATACACTAAAAAACTAACAGAACTGTCAAGAGAGGTCTCATTTGTAAAAACTCCTGGCATGTAATGAAATTTCAGAAGACTCACAGTATTCTGCCAATATTTAAGGAATGAAAATTAAATAAACAGAGCAATCAGGATGACCCAGCTGGCTGTGTTGTGGTTGACATGACACAAGGCTCACGTAGCACAGTACAAAAGCTGATTCTTAGCCAGGTCGTAAATAAATCAATAATTGGCAATAATTTTTATTTTTATCAACACTGTGTTGTTGATAAGTCCAATTTAATTTATTGATAAAGGTTGTAAGTCTGTTTCCTCAGATTAGTGTAGGAACATATTTCACAACCTATTTCACAAAGCATTGTGACATTTTAATAAAGATCTTGGTCAAGTCACTAAGTGTCACTAAATACAGAGACATTTCAGTGATCTGGGCCAGCGTGGGTCCAGAGGCAGGACATGTGCTTTTGGACTGTGATGCATATCAGGCACTTACCTAATCAGGGCAGCATTAGCTGGGGCTGTCTGCAGCCACCAGTAACTTGAATCTTTCTTTTCCCTGGTTGCCTTCACAGTATATTGCTGTAGTCTGGTTTTTAGCCATTTGTGTTATTTTTCATTTTGCTTTACCTGAGTTATGCTAGCCTTTCTGTAAATGTAAAATCCCCACTGGTAGCATTTCTGACTGTCACAAAGGTTGTTTAAGGTGTAAATTACTCTGAGTAGAAAGCAACTAGACAGAGCAAACAGTGGCTTAAGGAGATTGGTATATTCACATGAAGGTTTTGAAATACAACCAAGTACAAAGCAATAAACCTAAGAGCTGAGATCACAGTTCACACCTGTGGGACCAGGGACTGGATAGCAGAAAAGTGTAACACCAAGAAGAAACAAGGAATTGTAACACATGGACACTGGAGGCATGCAAATAATCATACAAATAATCATAAAAAAATGCAGTGCAGTTAGGGAGAAGTGTGTGACAAGGCATGGACAAGGTGCCCTCTCCATAGGTCACTTTTAACACTACCATGGAGTATGGCTTTGATTTGTACAGTTTAGGGAGGATATTCATGACTGGAAAAGGTACGGAGAAGAAACGTAAGTATGATTTAAGGAGAGAGGGAATGCCTTATAATGACATATGTAAACTGAATAGAGCCAAGATAGAGCTAATTGCTAAGAAGCAATTTGATCCACTGTATGTGCTGTTGAGCATAAAAGCAATGCTGAAACATGAAGAATTCTTTAATACAACAGGCTTTAGCAGGAAGCAGTGGCTGAAAGCTGAAACAACAAATGTTAAACTAGGCATTATCTCTAACACCAAGAAAAAATTATCAGGTGCATTGGACAATTATTTGGGGTTTTAAATTAAAAACTCCATTATTTGAAGTTTTAAATCAAGGTTGAAAGTCTTTTTGGAAGAAAACGTCTGGATCAATGAAAGAATGACCAAAGGCATGGGGCGATTTCTATGCTAGGGACAAGCCAGTAGTAGTTCACTTATTGTCCTAGAAAAGAGATGACCTAGAAGAAATATGGTAGCTCTGCAGAATTTTTGGGATCGCAAAAGAGTTAAATGGTTTGCTTAGGGTACATCTTGAGTCAGTGGGAAAATTAAGAATAAGAGCTAAATTATCTTTCTTGGTCCTTTATCTTGCTGTAGGACCCAGTGCTCTTCACAAGAGCATGCAGTCATCCTGGGTCATCCTGAAACTAAGCATGAAGGAGTCATTTGTTGAGAGTGGTTTCAAGAGTAATTTAGCCAAAGCAAAGATAATGAAGTGGAATGGGAAGAAAACATGCAGAGATCCAGGCAGAAATGTTTGAACAGTACTCTCAGTCACATGGTGTGACTCGTCCTGTTCTTGTCCTGTTCTTTCTGTGGGATTAGAGTTGGACTCAATGATCCTTGTGGGTCCCTTCCAACTCATCA
>VYZS01057585.1:18043-31677 GCA_013400695.1 Neodrepanis coruscans | reverse complement strand
GTAAGAGTACACGGAGGAGGGGGGAGGAGAGGGGAAGGGAAGGGAAGGGAAGGGAAGGGAAAAAACAGGACAAAAAACATTTATTCATTATGTAGTCAATTCCTATGTCTTGCACAGATAAGTGCAGAGAAAGAGGTGGTGGTATATGGAAGAAACAATTCTGCATGGTATTCTGAACCATGCCTTTTCATCCCTAAACTTTGATATTTTCTGCACTTAATCATTTCTTCCTAGAATCAGAAGTGCTTCCTAGAACAGGGCTTTTCTTCTATGTCTTTTCCGACACAGAACACAAAAGTGTATGTCATGTATTTCCAATAGCAAAGCACTTAAATCCTGCAGAAAGGAAATGCTTATTTAGCAGTTTCAATGAGTGTCCTTGCATGTTTATAAATGATTAACATCATGAATCATATGTATCGTCTCTTTCCTATAATCTGTCTTACCACTGTGACAACTGACAGTTTATACAGAGACTAATTTTACAATTTATATAATTAGTTCTATGCTTAATGGATCTGATGATCTTCTAGAACAGAATCTGTTCATTTAAAATGTATCCCCCCCCCGTTTTGAATTGGCAGCATTCAAAAACTGGGGAATAACTCCCTGGTGGAACAACTGCCAAGCAACTGGCTCTAAGGATGGAATGGGGTGGGACTGGCTACTTCCTCAAAGCTGTTTATACAAAAGCTCTACATAAAGTGATGTTTGTTCACACAGGCAATTGTGGAATTGCATGTCTCAGCAGTTTCTGTTAGTATTCAAGAAGCTCCGAGTCTACACTATTGTTTAGCTTATGGCTGATGCTCAGTCTTATTTAATTATGGCAACTTTTACCCTTTGATACAGCAAAACTGCTTCTAAAAGTCTCCAATGATACTAGGCTCAACTTGCTTAAGTTCTTTGTGCTGTGGGTGCATATATCAACAAGTTTTACATAAATCTATCATAAGAAAGAATTTAAAAGTATTATTTGTTCTACCAAGTAGAAAACATCTGTAAAACCTGTGCCATGTGTTGCTGTCTGCATAATCACTAGATTGTTATTAATTTTTTTAGTAATTTTTTAAAAATAATTATTACTAATTACCATTTTCTTGCTTTGCCGAGATTGTGTTGAATGTGTTTAAGCAAATGACAGTGTTCCGTAGCAGAACATCAGCAAGTATAAGAAGAGAAAAAGAAGGAAAATAAAGAAGTTCTTTAAAATTCTCAAGCAGTTCTGTGCATTGACATCTCACTACCCCCCACCCCCCAAAAATAAGTATGAATACACATCTGTTCTTAGAACTAAAGAAACTTGGTTTAATTTAAAGGGGAAATCAAAATGTATGCTATTAGAAACCAGAAATTTATCTTTCTGAACTTTCAGGAAGTTAAAGGACTCTGCTTTCAGCAGCTTCCCCGTCAGGCCTGATACTCAGAATTGTGATTTCATCTTCCCCTCTGCTTCCTACCTCAAAAGGAACAATTATAAACCTATAATTAGTGACCAGCCTTTAGAGACAGAATCCGAAGTTTATGCATTTTCTTTGAAGGCTTAATATTTCTACCAATATCTCTATCAATAAACATCTGTCACGTTTATTGATACAGTGCTAAAGCGAAATTAGGCAGAAAATAGCTGTTAAATCAAACTGCCTTCTCATTGGCCTTTCTCATCTCTGATGTGTTTTCAAAGGCCCTTTATTCCAGCAATGGCAGAAGGAGGAAAGCTAAATTCTCCCAGGAAAAACATGTTTTCCGTTTGTTTCCCTTTGCTTAGGTAATATGTCTAGCAGAAAAAGCAGCAATTGCAACGTGCTGACAGAAGGACGTTTAACAACTAGCATAAAATGGAAAAAAAAATTAAAAAGCGAAAAAATAAGAGATCAAGCAGGCGAAGCAGCGTTTGCTGCCGCAGCTGCCCGCGGGAACGGACGGGCTGGGAGCGACTGCGCGGCCGCCGCGTTAGCACCACGGACAGCGGCACGGCCCGACGGCGCGGCCCGCCCGCGGCTGCGGAGGCGGGAGGGGCGGCTCCCAGCTGCCGACGGGAGCGTCCCACCGCGCTGCCCTCAGCAAAACACCCCGGTCATGGATGTGAAGTCGAGGTGCGTTTGGCTCTCTTGAGGGCATGCCAGACAAATGGTCCTTAACTTGTGGTGTTCGTGTAGCATCACAGGGGTGTGGGTGGGTGTGCGTGCGCACGTGCATTACTGCACTCCGGGGGACTCCGGGAGTCCTTTTTTCCAGTGCTAACTTATGTTTGTTCCCATTATTTTGACAAATAAGTGGAAATAGGAAAGAAAGTTTCAGACCAAGTCTTAAGAGACACAACTCCTGGGTCAAAACATACCTGCATGGGCTCTGCCCTTCAGTACAGTATTTGTTTTACCTACTTCTCTAAGTCTCTCTGTGATTATAAGACACAGATACTGTACAAAACTGCAGTAGTATGAACACTCCAACTAAGGCTGCTATACCATTCTCTCTCTATTCTATTGACAGAAATGACTGAATATTAATAAAAAGTATTTTTCAAAAAGAGGTTAGCATTTGGGTGTGGAAAAGAAAGGGGTTTTTTTGTGGTTTTTTTTTTTTTTTCAATTGAGACTAAAAAGGTATCTTAAGGCTCTGTTTCATGCAACATAACCACAACTGCTCAGATTTTCTGTAGAAAAATTTAGAACTTTTATCTGGAAAAACTTAATACCTGAAAGAAGCTGTCCATATATCCAAAATATTTATATTTGCTTGTTTCCTACCATGACCAGAGAAAGGCAGATTGCTGCTGCGCCACAGCTTAGATATCTTCTTTACTGAGAATTTGTACTTCCAGTGGTGTGAAATACACATTTAATTTTAAAGACAGGTTGTGTCACCTGCCAGTCAGTTGCCAAGTTGTGCTTGGATAAATTTGTACAACAGAGAAAGTGACAGCATTGGGGCACAATGACAAAGCTGTAGTTGTACAGAAAAAAGACGGAGGCCCAGAGAGACACTGCAGCTACAGAAACAGCTGTCTTATCAGCACACTGCAGAGAGAGAGATGGCTCAAGAGGTCCTCAACAGATAATAACTCGAATAGCTTTGCAATGTGCCAAACTTCATGCTTGATAAGACCAGCCTAGTGTAGAGCACAGCAGAGATCAAGCTCTATTCTATTTCATCTGTGCTGTAAATGAAGAAATTGAAATTCAGGTGGTACAGCTGCCAGCATGTTGCTGATAATCCAGTGAAATAAACTGTCATTAGGATCTTTTCAGTAAAGAGAAATAGGTTTCTCTTACTCGATGCTACTTTAGTAAAAACACCTCAACATCCCTG
This sequence comes from Neodrepanis coruscans, assembly GCA_013400695.1. NCBI lineage: Eukaryota > Metazoa > Chordata > Aves > Passeriformes > Philepittidae > Neodrepanis > Neodrepanis coruscans. The sequence goes on along the minus strand of VYZS01057585.1, from coordinate 28,365 downwards.
ACCTAAATCGTTCTCCCAGCACTACTTGAACTGCGGTAGGGGTTTCTCATCTGTTTGCTGTTGTGACATGTCTGAGCCCCAGAACTAACCATCCATTTGGCTGTCAAGTTTCTTACAAAGGCCAAAACAATTCCACTTTGAAACTGCAGTAGCTTATTTTCAATTCCCTGTTTCCTCTGGAGAAGGAAATGCAGCGTGATTTTTAATAAATAACAATCAAGCTCACATTAAAGCACACAAGCTCAGTTCTGCAGCAGAAAAAATAGCTTGTGTTTGTGACCAAACAGCTAAACAAAAATTAATTGCTGCTGTGATAAGGATCTATAATCACCTTTTGAATTATTCACTTGACAAAAAAATAAACCATGAAATACACACCAATACATTTTAGAGGACAAAAAAAAAAAAATCCTGTGTCAAACTGTGTTTTTAGTTTGACTAATGGCATCAGGTTAGAATACTGTAACTCCACCTTTTACCCGTAGAAATTCTTGGTTTAGACTAAATTCAGCTTACCTTTGATCTCTGTTTTTTTAAAAAAAAAAAAATTTGTAGGAAAAGCAATTAAAAGGAATATAGTTCGAGCATATAACCTGAGGTAACAAAGCATTATTTTCTAAAGAAGGGTTCCTACAGTCACTTCATTTATTGTGATTAATTATTGAAGAGCCAAAGTCAGTGTAGTGTTGTAAATTATTGCGTTATGTGATTTTGGCCACTAAGGCTAGCTTTAGATTTTCTTTGAATAATAAATTAAGACAAGACTAACTTTATTTCCTAACAAAAGACAAGGTACTAAAACCAAGAGGAACCTGCAACATGAATAGAAACCTAAAGAACTACCACTCAGACTTGCTAAACGGAGGGTAGAGAGGTGGAACTAGTTCTGTTCTCTGATAATTTAACCACATATATTTGGTCTTAGCCTGTCATTTAAACATACCTGACAGCAGAAGCTAGCAAGAAAGAAGAGGAAGAGAAGTAACAAGAACCTAGAAGATAAGTAATTTATTTCATGTTTTAAGACAGTAAGCTTTCCCAGAGCCAGGAAGAAATACAGAATTAGGCTGGGGGAGCAGAAAGGCATTTTTGGCAGATGCACTTTGTTAAGTACAGCTTTTTGCTTGTCCTTGAGATCTGGGGGCTTTTCTAATGATGTGGCAGAGAGCGGAACCACAGGATGAGCAAAAAAGCAAAAGGCAGGTGTGAATAAAGTCAAACTTGTTCAGCAGCTTAGGTCCGCTGTACAATCTTAACACATGCAAATTAGTGCCAAGTGACCATTCCAAAATCAGAAAAACAGTTGGTTTTTAAGATGCTTTTCAGAGTTCACAAGTAGGTAGGCAGGCTGATAAAATCAAAAAGTCAGAGAACTCAACTATAACAATCTGCCCTTGCCCCTTTTAATTTGTGGGGAATATGAGACCAGAGCCTGAAGTGATTGATATCCTTACCAGTGAAAGACTGTAAATGTGAGGAGAAATAACCTTGTGTAGGAGAGACAATGAAGAGCAAGAATGTAATCAATATTTTTAATGCTGTTTTTAATCCCAAAATAACAAATCCTTTTAGTTCTCCAGTGAATCATCCCAAATACTGTCAATTCTGTTAGATTAGACTTCCACCATAACAATAAGTTTCTCTAGGAAAGAGATGTATGATTATAAAGTAACTGTAATTAGTATATCCTTTCACGATATTAAAACTACAGGAAATATTGACTTAAAAGATGGATTGTACTTTTTTTCAAAAGCCTATGTCTGTTTTCCTTTGCTGAGGTAGAAAGCATGTATTACTCAAAGATAGCTTTTTTAGTATGCCAGCATATTTCCTGCTGACAGCACAGTGAAGCAATATAGTAGCTGTTGCTATCATTATTTTATAGAAAAAGTCCTTGTGTTCTGCACTAACATATAAGGGAAGGATTCCAAGTGGTGTATAAAACTAGTGTATTCTCATCCTCCAAATAAAGTCTATCTTTTTTTAACGTGCACCTTTTTTTAACACTGCGCAAGTATGGGGAATGGACAAGTGTCTACATACTCTCAAGAAGGGATACTAGAAGTACTTTCTTCATAGCTTCTTCATTATGTTAAAGGCAGTTACCTCCTTTTTCATGAGCACTCCATACTTGCCACATAACATTAGACAGTTCTTTATGCTTTTTACTTTTATGTTATATGTTACAATTTTTTATAAGGGTTATTTTTTTATAAGGAAATGACTAATTCTCTAAAGATGTAGAATTAGACTTTGCAAATTATTCCTAGCAATTACTAGGTATGAAAAACAAATCTCACTTCCAAAAAGCATTTCCCTTATCTTATTTACATTGATTAACAAATTTTTTCTTTGACAAGTTAAAAAGTATCTAAATTAATACTTTTTATTTAAATTTCAAAAGTACTCACTTATAGATTACTTAATAGTCTTTCACTGGTGCTTTCTTAGTTTTCTTGTATTTAAATACTTTGTTTTATAATATAAAGTTTTTGTTTCTTGTGCTTATACAACTCCGTTTTTGCATCAGAAGTACTATGCATAGCTCTGTACTACTGTGATTCTGGTGGTGATGACTCATCAACAAAATCCAAATCATAAATGATCATGTAGCTGCAAATATCTAAAAGGTTATTCAAACTAATAGTAGTGTACTGTACTGTAATATGGTTTAGTGGAATAAAATATGCGACAAAATTAAGGCAAATTATTCTGATGATATCACGGACATTTACTCTGCTGAAAATTCATCTGTGTATCTGATGTTTAGATAATAAGGAAACAAATACACACACTGCAGAATGGGCATCATCAACTTTTGAGGGGTTTTTTTGGTAACAGAGATTCAGGAAAAGGGAGACTAGTCAGTCTTATTTCTGCTTCTTAGTTCAAAAGAAGCCCCCAAAATTACAGCACTTTACATTAAGCACTCTAGGACGTATAAACAACAGTGTGATTTGAAAAGACATACATGACTACATTTCTTATTTGACACAGATGAGCTGAAAACAGCACACTGTATTCAGTCTTTCCTTGTTTTAAAAATATTGGAGAAAGCCCATAAAAGGGTGTTTAAAGTAAAGGTTTTAGAAAACAGGAATATATTTTAAGGGAAAAATTGATCAGAAACAGAAACAGTGACAAAGGATGTATGAAAATGCTTTTAGAAATAATAATTATTAGCAAATTATGATCAAGTAGTATTTATATGTATTGTAAATCAAAACAAAAAAGAAAATTACGTAATTCACAACACATAAAATCTAGTTTAAGAACTAGAAAACATTCTCTAAGAGTAGTAAAGAATTGGACCACGTCACTTAAGCAAGTTGCTGAGGTTCAAAGTTAGTTTATTTTCCCTCAGAAAATAAGATTTTTATATCAGTCAGATATCATTCCTCACCACCGAAATGACTGAAGTTCTAAATAGCACTTTGCCCTTTTTTGTCTTTTATAATGAATTGAATGCCTTTAAAAAAAACTCACAAAAAGCAACCAAACAACCAACAACAACAAATATCCAACAACAAAAATACCAAAAGAAATATGAAAGAAATTGATCTGTTAGACTAGGAAAAAAAGCTGTAAAGTACTAAACAATTTCTCTACAACTTTTGCTGCTTTTGCTAATAGCATTGAAACCAATCAAAGAAAAGTCTGATGAACAAGGCTATTTGCATTCTAGCATTTTTTCCAGACAAAGAAATTTATTTTTTTTTTTATCCACATGAGACATGGGAATCCAGAATTAAGCTAGCTGCAGACAATCTGCATTCTGAAAAATCATGCATCCTTTCATAATTCCTATTTGGGCATTTAAAATGGTGACATATTAACTTACTAATGAGAATTTGGGGCTAAAAAATACTGCATCAAAAGTATAAATGCAAACACCAAATGCCCTCGCTGTAGGAAGGAAAAAATTCTACATTTTAGACATCATTATCAAACATGATATCAACAATGGTAGAGATTCACTTGTAATTTATAGAAAGAGAAACTACAATAAGAAATCTGCTTTTTACCTTCTAATAGCAAAATACTGAAATATCTGAGATTATGGACCAGGATTCAATTTTCACCGTCTAAAAATAGTTCCTAACGATGGGAACTAGTTTTAAACAGTATTTCCACAACAGGGCAAAATTCTACTATATTTCCACAGTGTTTCTCCAGTCATGCTTCCATTATTTCCTTCATCCTTTACGGAAAATGGAAGACACATTATGAGACTTAGAGCTGATTTAAACCATATGATATTTAAAACAGAAAATAAAATCATGTCATGGTTAAAGAAGCTGTAAAGTATATTTCTACCCAAACTCATACTACAAACCTAAGACTAACCTTCCACCTTCAACTCACCATACAGAATTTTTTTCCTTCTTTTTCTTTTCCTTTTTTTTCTTTTTTTTTTTCCAATATGTTGACAGTGAGAAAAAGGAGAATTAACATTACAAAATGACTGGATATTGCTTATTGATTCTGGAAACGTATTGCTCTTCCCAAAGACACGAGATCCACATTTCCAATGTGCGTGGAAGAGGATATAAGCAGCAAAACCAATAAACCCACAATTATTAAAAATCCTGTAAAAAGGCTTCCTTAGTCTTTCTATTCACAGCCTTTTCTCTCTTTTTCCCTACACAGTAAATCTTGAAATTGAGAAGATTTATACCAGATGTATTTATTGTACTTACCACTTAATCAGTGTCCCTAGCTGCTACAGTAAGACAAAACGTAAATATCAGGTTATGCACAAATCATTTAATATTTTATATTTTTGCTCCTTAATTCTTGTAGAACAGTCCTATAACTGCCATTAAGGACTCAGTACAAGAGTAAAATAATTGAACTGTGAAACTTACAGCCAGCTTCTCACTTTGTAACAAGTCTGATAGGTGATATTTATTTGCCTTCAAATGGGATCTTATCAGTTCTCCCAGTCTTTGTTTTATGTATTCAGATCCCCCATGTTTCTTTAGCATATTCAAACAGACGTTTTTGTGGTTTTGTATCTTGACTGTGTGTTTGAGGTCTGGAAAGCCTATTAAGCAATAACTATGCAAATAAGCATTTTATGCAATGTTCAGACAGTCACTTATTCTGCAGCCTTTTCTGCTAGGAGTAATTGCATTTTCCATGGAGGACTAAGACAGAGGGATGAATCTCTTATATCTTGTACCTGTGTAGAATCAGCATAGTTTAGATATAGTGTGTGTTAAGACATACAGTGTGTGTGTCTACAGCTTAAGAGAACCAATATTTAATTGCATACTTTGATGAAGATGGTTTAGCAAAAGCATTGTCCACTTCCATAATGTGGAATAAAAAGGCTATTAAAGTCACAAGCAAAAAAGCTTCTCATTAGATCCTGTTTTACGGCATTATTAGGTAGTTTCCCATAACTTGGTGCTAACCTGTGGCAATATTGCATCACCCAGTGACTGGAAGGTGTGGGTAGAAAACAAGTGACACTAGTGTGGTTGTGAGTGTGAGGTCATGTAATGTCTCCTCTACTGAGAGAAAACTGAGATATTAAAGAATAGAAGAAGAAGCAAGTGAAGAAAGTCTTTTAGGCTGTAGGTACTTGAATTGTGAAAGACTGCCTTTTTTACCCAAAAGAATCCAAGAAGCAGAGACTCTGGACATGTAAGGAGCTGCATAACAAAATAAAAAAAGAGAGAGCTGTTGGTCTGGTTAAACTTTGTGTGGAAAGTGGGGCAGTACAGACTGAATTGAGAATAGATCCTTTTCATTCTCCAGAACCAGTGTTTTCCCCTGGAACTTCATCCTCAGGCTAATACAAGAGAGAGTGATACCCTCCTTGCATCTCCACAGCATATAATTGATCAGGTTCTGCTGCTTCAAGACATCTTCTCTAACACCTCCCATCAGTCCACAAGGATATGTCTTCCCTGGTTCTTGATAATATTAAGACAAGGAGAGAGGTTATTCAAAATACCAGAGCTAGGGTTAAACTTTATGTAATTGTTGCTTCTCCCAGCTCTGAACTGCAAATGGCTGATTCAACCATACCCACGTATTGCCTTGATAAATTAAAATGTTTTGGACAGAAAGAAGAGTTAACTACAGAACTTTATGCTTTTTTTTTTTTTTCCTTAAAAACGAAGTTACAAATCCAGAAAATGCTTCCTTAGGCCCAGTGAGTGGACAGAACATGTCCCTTGCCTTATGTTCTGCTGCTGTTGTGGAAAATTACTTTTGTAATTTTCATTTGGGTAAGGCTTGGGAGTAGCGATGTAGACTCCTAACGCTGTGGAAACTTCAACACATGGTTTGCTCTCCTTGTTGTGGTAATCTTACCAAGATAAATGGAAATATTTATAGTGTGTGAAGTCAAATGTGTAGAACAATTCTCATCTATTTAACTGCCAAGAATTTTCATTGCTTAACACATGTATCTTATGTATTAATCATTTTGCCTGAGATAATTTTTGTATTGTTTGTACGAGCTGTTTTCAAATAGAAAAGCAATGTACATCAAATGTACCACCTTCTTAATTTTGCAGTTTCATATAAGAAATAAATATTACTGTTGCTTTAGGTACCACTTTAGTAATAATAAAGCAATTGCCTTAAAGTTAAATGTAATAAAGATTTTTTAAACTGTTTGAGAAGCAACAGATATTTTCATTAATTATTCTGACATCATATACAGTGGAACACCTCTTTTATTCTTACTATGCTGCCCTTAGGTTACAGAGGAAAGAAGAATCCTTTCTAGTCTTACATTATTTAACTCCTATTATGCCGAGAACTTTCAGTTAAGTCTTTTCTTTTTTCTTGTCCTGGTTTCATTGCTATTATCTATAGCAGACTTTCATTTTCTCTGGTATTTTTGTCTTGTTTTGTTTTGTTCTTCAATCCCTAGAACTCTCCAAAAACCTTTGAAAATAAAGATATCATATTTTTAAAATAAACCTTCCTCATCAACATACCTAGTCATTTTATATTTGTAGCTGTCATGTACTGAGGCATAATCTTCATCAAATTCTTTATAGCATCACAGCTAATTTATTAGTGTTTACTAATTCCAAAAGAATGTTTTCTAAATTAAACAAGGAAATCACACCAGAAGCAGTGTGGGGATAAATCAGGTATCTAGCAAAAATAAAGCAAAAACCTGAAAACTAATAATAAGAAAGCCAACTACAAACTGCGTTTATTGAGGTACTCCTAATGTGGAAAATTCGTTATGAAATATTCTACTTGTGCACAGTTTTCTTCCAATGCTTATTTTGCATCTATTTTCAATACCTTCCATGTTAATTTACCTCAAGATACTTATTCTGAATGATAATGTAACAAGAGACAAATATAAGCAAGTAATAACAGAATCTGCCTAAATACTTATCCAGCTGCAGAATCTAGGAATACTTTATTACTAGAAACATGTAGTGTGGCTAGTTTGCAACGAGGAATAAGAAATACTATTTGCCATTCTGAAAATGCATCATCTGCAAAGAGTTTGGTCTGAGAGTGAAATGCACATTGTCATGCTATAAACTCACTAGCACAGAAACCCATCTTGATAGTTCAGGAAGCAGATAGGCAATGAAGCTACCTTAGGAAAGGTAATAAATTCAGAACCTAGATACAGTGGTTTGTTTAATAAAACATTTATAAAGAAAATTAATACAAAATTTTCTTTCTACCATCTGCTTTACTAAAGCTACCTCCTGCTCCCTCCTCACTAAATGCATGACATTTTGCAAATACAATTTGAATTACCAGCAATGGGAAAACTATGTCCTAAACACATTTAGAGTTTGATTTAATATAAATTCATATTAAGCAAGAAAGGATGGAAAGCAAAGCAAAGAAGTCAAAACATGGAGATAGGATTCACAGCTCAGGATTTCCTACCCTTGTTGTTCTGGACTGTAGTTCTGATTTTTAGGCAGTGGTGACATGATCAATCATTTCTTGATAATTGGAAAAGAGTAGGCAACAGCTCTGATAAACTCTTGCATTAGCTGCTTTTATAATCGGTTACCTATTCTTTACTTGCCTTATGGATAGAACTACTCTCTGTATTACCATTCCCCTTTTGGCAACACATTTCACTTCCTTGAGCAGCTGCAGCCCCTGGAATCCTCCTGCACCCAGGAGTGAGAAAGGAAAACACAGCTCAGTTTGGATAAAACTTGTGCTAAAGTGAAGGAAATGGAGAGGAAGGTAGATGCAATATCAAATCTTTGAAGAAGTAAATAATGCTATCATTTGAAAGCAGTTTTCAAAATAAAAAGCACTTCTGCTATTGCTCAGGCATACTATTCCTGTAAAACCTAATCCAGGTCTGCATGTGACAGGGGCACAATGATCCTTCTGGGGCAGACCTCACTGTTGTGGCTTGTGGATTACACAGGAAGCTCGACCTGGTTCTGCGAGACACTCTAGCTGGAGCTGAAACTGATCTAAAACTGCTGGACATACTGAATAAAGCTGCTTGGGAATTCAGAAAGACACACTCCTGGCACTCTGCTGCCTTTGCTCTGGGATTGCACCCTCTGTCTTTTGGACTCAAGGAGATGTGGAGGATACTGCTGATGCTTACAAGGCATCAACAAGAGTGCCTTGCCTGAATCCCCATGCTGTACCAACAAAACTGCACTCTGTGAATGCAGCTCTGTTCTATTTGAAAGACTTTTTGTTTTTCCTCTCCAGTCTGTAGGCCATCTTTCTAATTTTTTCTCTCAGCTTACACTGCTACAGCCAAAATTTAGGAACATTTTGGGTAAGATAGAAAGACATGAGTGGACAGAAGTTTTGCCTCTTTAATTGATGGAAAGGATTTTCTAATGGCTGACCAAGTTTAATCTCTGTTCTCATATAGGCATTAAAGAAATAAAAATCCGAATTCATCCCTTTGTGAATTCCCACTTTTTTTCCCTGATCATCTCCTTCTCATAAATGTATCATGTGGGAGACTAAAATTGTGAAAGATTCTTGCTTTCTTTTAAGAAGGAACCACATTCTAAGACAGCTGTTGCAGTCTGTCTTTGAAAAAGAAACTGTTGATGTAACTATTTTTTTTACAGGCCCCCTTGAGTGGTAAGTTGTGATTTATACAGGGATACTGCCACTGATCGCCTGCATAAAAAAAGAAGACAAATGGCAACACATATGGTCAGACTTCTGTAAATTGCAGGAGTCAAACTTCAGAGAGAGGGTAGAAAAAAACTCAGCAACATTATTTACATTTGCAAAATAAGGAAAACATCGGAAGATAGCTGCAAAAATTTAAATATGTGAGGTTTGCAACCAATTATGTGAAATAAAGAACTGTTCACATATTTCTAGGTCTTTAGAAATCTGTGTCTTTTTACTCCTGATTATGCTAGTGTTCAAGGGCTATTAGATACTGCAGCCTCTTGTTGCAATTCATAGGGATTCATTCCTCTCCAGCATTGATTTTCACTGCAAAACTTCTCCAATGTTCTTAAAATGGAATCAATCTGAAATTTATTGCTGAAACAAATTCTAGAGAAACAAATCTTCTGGCCTTGCCCGTGCTTCTCTTACTTGTCATTTCTTGTGGAGTGGTCAGACCAGTAAGTTGCCTTGTAAAATTGCTGTCCATTTTTGTTTTGTAGAAGTGATCCCAGCCACAGCACAGACCACAGTAACTTCTGCTGTCTCTGACCTCTAGTGTTATATTTCAAACTGACATGGAGGGTCTGGTCTCCCACTAGGCAATCCCATTATAGTACTGGCTATATCTTGGTGTCTGAAAAGCCTCTATGCTTTAACACTTCCTGTTATATCGGTAAAGTGATGTTTAAATAACTGAAATGGCTTCAATGAACTGTAGTTGCTATTTTCCTGCTTCTTACTGAGAAAAAACGGAGATAATTATGAAGTGCATGAACAGGTTTAATGAAAGCTGGTTTCTTTTGGTGTATTCCTGAAGCAGCAATCATCATCTGTTTGGCTTTTGAAGAGCAACAATTATAATCACTTAAAATCCCACGGGGAACAAAAATAGAACTTAAATTAGCATATAAAATATACAGCTGGATTGGGCAAGCCTATAAAAATCTGGGAAAATCATTCTAATTTGAAAGCTATTCAAAATCACAGGAAAAGTGAGTATTTCACATGTAATACAAGAGTATTTCACATGTTTCTTCCTTTCTTTCCCTTTTTGAAATAGTAACATAACAACATTTATAGGATTTTCCTAAAACATGGAAATGAAGACCTTTTGCCAAGAAAGAAACAAAGTAAAAATAGGCTAAAGGTGCATTTTCAAAATAGCAGATAAACTTAAGAATTAAACCGTTATTTTAGCAGGC
>VYZS01057585.1:0-17997 GCA_013400695.1 Neodrepanis coruscans | reverse complement strand
AGCTTTGACTTAACTGTATTAATAGTTTTGCTGTATTTCAAAGCTGAAAAATAAAAGTATAGCTGAGACAGACAGTTACATATTTCAGCTTTTTCAGACAACTGAGAAATGATAATACCTAAAAGTAGATCACAAGAGACAAGAAAGTAAATTACAAAAAAATACACTAGCTGTAAACTTCCAGTGATCATTTTAGATGGTCATTTTTATAATTAACAGAAATTCAGCAATGAATAAAGAAAATTTTTTTCCTCATGCCATAATGTCCACATTCAAGCTGTTACCTTAGAATATTAGCTTCTGTAAACTATAAATTTCTGTAAATTTCAGTTAACTGTGAACTTAAGGGATGGAATTCTTTCTTAATATTACTGAATGTGTACAACTTCTAATAATTTTGACTTGAAATACTAGGTATAGTTAATCTCAGCCAAGGTTAAATAAGAAAGTACGCAGCTACAGGAATGAGATGCAAAAAAGCTCCCATCTTCTTTTAAACATTCAGTGTGGATAAAAAAGATGAGGAATTTGGAGTGCTTATATTTCTAGTATCATCAGTACATTAAATATTTCCTAAGACGACACTGTCTTGCAGACTGAAATTTATACAGTAGGGTCTGGTTTTTGTGCCTCTGGTATAAAATACATTTTTTATCTTTGGTTAGAAGATTCTACATGCTCAGAGATTTGGAAATCAAAACAAAGCAGGTTTTGAAGGCTCAACTGTTATTTCTATAAGTAGACCTCTGAAATCATAATTTAAAAAAATGAAACTGGAGATTGAAGGATTTAACTTCCATTATATTGTACACAAAAATATTTAAAGATGCCTTGGGAAACTCCTGAATGTATTTATTTTTCTACATTGCTTAGTCCTGTGATGAACATCTTGAAGTACATGTCTGCCCTTCTCCCCCATCCCATTGCAATTTTCTATTCTTTCCTTCATTCCCACAGTTCCAAATAATTTTTATTGTTCCATTATCCTCAAATAGGTATCTGTTTTTATACATGTCATGGTGATTGAGTAAGCATGCCTTCAGAAGCCTGAGCTTCCTGAATACTGTTTTAAGGCCAAAAATCCCAGCACACTTACTCATCCTCTCTCTTGCTTTAAGGTAGTATCAGAGAAGGACTAGCAGGTTTTTTGACAGTCTTCCTAAGCCATCTGTTTCATATTCTGCATGTTTTGAACAACATAGTATGCAATGGGATACAAAAACTCATCACAGCACCTTCAGTTTAATGTTGAATCCAGTGATCACTCACTTTTAAATAAATCATAACTGAAGGTAGGACAGTACTTGGGAAACTTATTTTGCTCATTTCCCCCTCTTCCCTCCCAAACTGGCCTTGTAATTTTTTAATTTAAATTTGTAACATATTTATTAATATATTAAAATGTTTTTAATGCTGTATTTAAAAGCATTTATTAAAAGAAAAATTATATCATCTGGATTTAGTATTCCAGCCTGCTTTCATGAACATTTCATAATTAGGACAAAGTGAACTCAACAAGAATTAAGAGCCTCATATAGCTCAGCACCAAAACCTTGATTTACTGGTAAATATTGGTTAAAAATAAGCATCCTGTACTCCCCAGGTCTCAGTGCTCACTCCTACCACTATTCATAAATTATCACTTCTGCAAACTGTCTGAATGGTCAGTAGGGCTACAGGGCCAAGAATGTGTGAAATCATGCCTAGAGGGAATAACCAGCTTTACTTCAGACCATGCTGACGCCGGCAGCTAAGACATATTATAGAAAAAGTAGTCATTGAAGCAACAAACGTTTTATACACATTAAATCGTGCTGTTGGGGGAAGAAAAAAAAAGTGTTTGAAATTGGAATATTTATTGATTTGTCCCTATGCTGAGGCCATATATGGCTGTACCTCCTGACATTCATAATGACATCAAGTATTTGGACCTCATATTTTTTAAAAAAGATAGTTCTCAGAAATGTGCCAATTTTGCACTTCTGTTGCCATACATATAAATGACTGTGAAGATTTAATTTTTGGAAGAGAAGTAAGTCTTAACTGTCAGACCAAACATACGCATCAGGCGAACCAGGGATGGAACTTTTCTCCTTGTAAATTTGAGAAAAGCAAAGCATCACAGCACTCCCAATAGACTGGTCAATACCTTCTGCATTTCACATAAACTACTTGTCTAGCCATAAAAACTGCTTGCTGACTAGTCAATAGAATAACATCCTCGTCATGTTAATCCTGATTCTTATACCTGCAATTTCTAACAAATACAGCTCCATTTACGTTATGATAAACTAGGCTGACATTTTTGTTGCAATGTCACCAAACGACATCCAGGGCAAGCAGCACAACTTGTGAAATGAACTTTCAAGAAAAACACAGCTCTCTGCCACCTCAATGGTTTCATTTCAATACAGATTCTTCTTCACAGATACTTAAGTACATTTTCTTCTAATGCCAGGGGTCTCTGAATGCCTGAAATTTGAAGTACTGATCTTAATATCACCAATATCTAAAAAAGCAAAAGTTTAAACTCAGTGACTTAAAGGATAGTTTCTTAAGTATTCATTATAATGTGTTCTGCACTTCTATGATGCTTAAAGACTTAATTTCAAGGACTATGCAAAATTATAAACACTTGGTTTTCTCTAATAAATATGAGACATGTATACATGCAAGTATATCCAGCAATATCTTATGATTAATTTAGAATGGAAGCAGATTCATGACACTTACGAGTATTGTCAGGAGAATCAAAAATAGATGCATATCTCTAAGAGCCTTTTTGAAGGTTTGTTTGGGTTTTTTTTAATTTTACAGGCATACAAAATTTTTTGCAGGATTTAGGTCAATCACTTTCCTTCCATGAATCACCACACATTTAGATGAGGAAAATTAACTGTTTTGAATAGTATTTGTCTAAAAAGACCCAGATACCTCCCCCAAAAAGTCATTTGATTTTTTATCTTCCTGCATACAAAATCTTAAAAAGTGGAAGACTTAAGCATGCATTAACTAAGCTTAAAATTTATAAGGTGCAGCAGTAACTTTCTGAATGAAGCTGAGAACAATTCTTAAATGATTTTTACACTTCTGACTAACAGACATCTGCTCTATTTGAATTTGGAAACCCTGCAACAACTGCATACTTATTTTTCCATTACTTCAAATCTGTTCTGTAAAAATAGGTAAAGCAGTGCCATTTAGAACTTTGATTCCCAAAATTCAAACTCTTTTCTGAGGAGGAGAATCATTACTGAAAATTAGTAATTGAACCAGCAAGTAGTTCAATATGAAATCATGCTTTGATTATATATATTGTTCTAAACAGAAATTGAAAAGTATCACAAATCAAGATCTCATGAAGTCATACAAATTCTTTGGAAGAAAGGAAAGCATTTGAACTTTGCTTTTTTAATTATTTTAAGGTGCTAAATGAGAGGTGCTTGTTACTTTGTTTTGTTAAATATACTAAGTATGAAACAATTGCTGTAATTAACTCTTCTAATAGAAAAAATATCAGATGCATTTTGTGCATTTTTGGCACTTGGCACCTAGCTACTCACAGATGATATGTGGCTTGGTAAGGAAATAATCCCAAAGCATTATTTAAAAACTCATGAGGAAGTAAGAGAGTGATCAGGAGGCTCCAGACAATCATCTTTTAAATTTTCAAGAAAATTTTTTCTGTTTGATGCAGTTCTGGTACTTTTACTGTGGCTATTCAATGTCAAGTCTCATTATTCATACTAAGGCTGGAATTTGAAGTTAGAAAGTGCAATATCATAAGAATTTAAATTCATTTCCTACCTCTCAGCTATAAGGTGTGTACATGGTCTTCCCACCCCACCCCTTGTAATTTCATACAAAAATAACTGCGTACATTTTGCTCACAGTCACTGCTCTAATTTTCACTTTCATCAGAAAATCCATCCACATATTCTTCAAGAAGGTGTTTAAATGAGCACAAAGACTTTTTCCTACATGTTTGTAATCACTGAAGAATATAAAGCCTTTCCTCTGCAATCATCTCCACAGGCAATCAAAGCCTTAGCCACTGTCAAGCAAAGTAACTCTGTCAAATCTTGCATCCAGTTCATTTCAGTTTTCTTTGTTGCCAAAGTCTTTTATCAGCAGTTTGGGTTAAATTTTATCTACAGCTTTCTTAGCTTTTTTATTGGGTTTTTTTGGTTGGTTGGTTGGTTCTGGTTTGATTTGGTTGTTAGTGATGAAATGGGGTTTTTTTATGCCGCTAATGCACAACCTGTGATACCTCCACACCAGCTGCAGGTGAGGATACTGCCTGTGCCACTACACTGCAGCAGAACAAGTGGGCTCTGGGCAGAGATCACAAAAGGGTTCCTGATGCTACCAAGTCTGAGTGCATCTGTTTGAGAGGGAATATGGCATTTGTGGAGACTATATGCAAGAAAAGTGAGGTCGCTTTTAGTTAAGGATGTTTCCTGTCAAATTTAGCATCTTCTCCTCTCCATGTTCACAACTTTTCTCTGGCATAGTGCTTAAAATATGAAGAAAATGAAAGGTAAGTGAGACATTAGCAAAGGCATCAAAATTATAAGTCCTTATAGGACTTAAACTCTGTGTGGTTGCTATAAAAGGAAATATTAATATATGTGGGGGATCCAGTTTCCTTGGAGAAACAGCCTTTCTGATAGGAAGGAAAAAAAATCTGGCTACAGAAATATGTGTACAGAAATACATTTATATTTTACCACCTGCAGTCTATTATTAACTGCAGCCAGTGCAGGGTCAGACTCTCCAGAAGTTACTATTCCTAACATATGTTAAACTGAATATACTCATATTTCACAGTTTACTGACTTTTTCAGAGGAAGAATAGTATTTTGGAAAAGAAGAAAAGAGAAAAGAAAAGAAAATAAAGAAAGAAAAGAAGAAAGAAAAGAAAGAAAAGAGGAAAGAGAGAAAGAAAGAGAGAAAGAAAGAGAGAAAGAAAGAGAGAAAGAAAGAGAGAAAAAGAGAGAAAAAGAGAGAAAAAGAGAGAGAGAAAGAGAGAGAGAAAGAGAGAGAGAAAGAGAGAGAAAGAGAGAGAGAAAGAGAGAGAGAAAGAAAGAGAGGAGAGAGAGAGAGAAAGAGAGAGAGAAAGAGAGAGAGAAAGAGAGAGAAAGAGAGAGAGAAAGAGAGAGAGAAAGAAAGAGAGAAAGAAAGAGAGAAAGAAAGAGAGAAAGAAAGAGAGAAAGAAAGAGAGAAAGAAAGAGAGAAAGAAAGAAAGAAAGAAAGAAAGAAAGAAAGAAAAGAGAAAGAAGACAGTTCAAGGCAAACTAGTAGTGGAACACCTCCATGCTCATCTAGTTGTATTTGTGGAAAATATTAACCTAAACATTACTGCCTTTGCATAGAGAACAGTAAAATAAAATAACAAAAATCTTGTTTATTAAAAATAAATCAATTACAGGAAAAAAACCTTGATTATAGCTACAGCTAGAAGTCTGGTTTGAAATCTTCTCATTCATGTGAGACTTCATTTTTCCTCCCCCTTTTTTTTCCTCTATTTAGACTCCCTTTAGCGCAGCTCAGTTTAGACTGCAGTAAGTTCTGGTCCTTTCAATAAGAGTCTATTAATGGCCTAAATGTGTAATCATAACAGTGACTAGATTTATAACTGCTGAAATTATCTGCATTGCTTCCAGTAATGGCGAAGTAATATTGACTTACTGCTACTTTTCATAGAAATTATTCTATTATTTTGATATCAACAGAATGAGGTCGGTGCAAGTTAACTGTCTAACACAAGACATAAATTCTAACTGATTGCTAAATGTTGCAATTAGCAAAGTTACCTAGGGTAATCATGAAGGAGGGAAACATACTATTTCTTTACTTGGCTCAAGACGCTCTAAGTACCTATCCCTAAAAAAAAAAACAAAACAAAACGAAACAACAATTTGCTAGATTAAATAAACAGATAAAAATCACCCCTCACACTGTAACTGCCTGTCTCGTTTTGTAAGCTAGTACCCCCCGGGAGGCAAGTGGGTTCTCTGCCGCACGGACAAGCGTCTCGCCGTGCCAAGGCGCGGGGTTGCGCGGTCTCTGAAGGACATTCGCTCGGGGCGAACGTCACCTGCAGGCGGCACCAGGCGGCTCCGCCCTGCCGGCAGCGCGGGGGACCCTCGGCGGGCCGGGGCCGCTGCCACCCTTCAGGAGTGTCATGACACCCACGGCCGCGGACCCGCGGCTGTCACTGCTGCGCACCTCCTAATGCATTCTCCCGGCTCTGTACCCCCTCGTCCCGTCGTCCACGGCCGCGCTCGCCCCCCGCCTGCACCTCGGGTAGACACGAGGTTTATGTTACGTGCGAGGATTTTGTCCTCCACCCGCCCCCACCGACAGTGCTTACTGGCTCCTTTTATTTTTTTAACTTCTATTCCAAAAAAAAAAAAATTACAATATTTTTTTTAAAAAATACACTTACCATTCTGACCTCATAGTGCTTTGTCACGGGCTTAAGAAAAAAACTCACAGACACGCGAGCGAGCGTGTTTATGCGTTCTCAAAACAGCTGTCGCAAAGGGGATAGGAGGAACAGCTGCGCTACCGAGTGCACCTGGAAATCAACGCACAAAAGGAGGCCGAGCCACGCGGCCGGAACCAAAGACTCCCCTGCGCCCCTCCAGACCACGCAGGGAAAAGTAAGGGCGATGGGTGAAGGGGCATCGGGAGAGGGTAGGGACCCACGCTCCCATCCAACTGCAGGAAACACCCACCTGAAAAAAACCCAAAGCAAAAAAAAAAAAAAAACAAGAAAACCAAACAATCTTCGTCGTGCGGATTGAGGGGGGAGGCGGTCCAGCCCCGGAGATAATATTGGCAGAACCCGCACCCGGCAGAGCCTGCGCCGCCGGCGGGCTGCGGCTCACCTTGGCAGATCTGAACATCCCCGGTTGCTTCGAGCGTCTCTAGAGATACTCCCCTGGTCTACTCATGTTCCCCCATGCAATTGATGTGATGCAATAGCATCACCAGCGACACGCCGTCCTGCACCGCTGTCTTGGCCGGACTGGTGCCCCTTGTACTTGGAAACCTGTGCTATCCTCCTGGCACCCTCCCGGCCTTTGCCCGAAACTGTTTCTCCGCGCCTGTCCCTGTGGCTGGAGATGGGAGGTGTAACACCAGAAGTTCAGTGAATCTCATCCAGGATGTCTCTCCAGGAAGATGCTGCTTGTGCGTGTTTGGCAGGAGGGGTTCCACACTGTCAAATGCCATTGTGGAATATTGATGGTCAACGTACAAATCCACATGTAAACTCCTACGTCTACAAAACACCCTTCTTTGACTCCCTCACCCCTCAACACTGTTTGTCCTTTTCTTCCCAATCTCTGGCATTGCTCCTGGTATCAGTCTGTTAGCTCCTATGACACAGAGCTATGGAGCTCATGGCTGTAGATACCTCTGACTAGAAAATATTGTTTCCTGGTCTGTCTTCTCTACGCATTATGAGCTCGTCATACTGCTGCCTCCTTCTGCTCAACAATTTCCCTTCATGCCCCTGGACTGTCCACTGAAGACCTGAGCTCCTCTGTAGTCATCAGGCCCTGTCCTGGCACAAGGGTGCACTTCATTCCCTTGCTTCATGGTATTATATTGGAAGTGTTCCTTTGAATAGATCAAATAAAAAGGAGATGATATTCTTGAAAGTTATATATTTACTTTAGCTCGTCTTCTCTCTGTTGTTTCCCCACCTGTGATAGGTACTGTTGCTAACCTTGCTAAGATGCTTGAATCTACAGAACAGTAAGAAAGGACAGTCTGTGTATATTAGCTGCATTCCTCTATACCTGAGCTGGAAAACATAATTTAAAAAAAAAAAAGGAACCCAAGCAAATCAAACATTTTTCTTCCAAAAATTATATACATGGAATGCATATAAAAAAATAGCATTATTCCCAAGCATAAAAATATATACTATTCATAGGCTGTATGCCTGAGAGAAAACTAGAGTTTGGGACCTCAGTTTTGCTGGAGAAGATGGGAGATGAGAGTCAAGCTTAATGTTTTCCAGTAGGTCATTATACTCGTCTCTACATACCTGTGGATAAAGAGGTAGAGGTTTGTTTTGGGAGGAAGGCTCACTCCAGCCATAGCCCACATGGAGATGGTTCTCTGCTCCTGCACAAGGGCTCATTTTGAGGCTCAGCGCACAAGACAGGGGATAACAACTTGTTGTGGAATGTTAGGGGAAACAAAGCTCTGAACAAAGTCCCTAGGCATTTAGTGTCACAAAGTTGTTGTGTTCAGTGTTTGTACAAGGAAGTCGGAAAGGAGAGAAGAGTTCATAATGGAAGAAATTATGAAAGTATGAAAAAAATGAAGCTATGTGGAGCAATATTTCCCTTTTTATTTTCTTATTTAAAAGTATATACTAGGTATGTTTGCTTTAGAAGATGATCTAGGCAAGAGTCCTGTAGTACTTGCAAGGACAACTGATTTTTGAAAGCCATGTCCTTTTCTGCCTGTTTCATAACGTCCCTAATCTCTCTGCAGCTTTTACAAAACACTCTGCTTCATTGATGGTATGTCCTGTTTGCTGTTGAAGTTAACTGGGTAACTCAGTTCTGCACTGGGTGTTGAATTGCATGTAACTTTTCTGTAGTCTGTTCTTAGATTCTTCTATGCATTTCTATTCTGCTTCTATGTTTGCCCAGTTTTAAGTTACTGAAAACAGCTGGAAAATTAGTGCATTTCCTTAGTATTGTCTGGAATTCATGGAGATCAGGAGGACTCCATCTTTGGAAAATGGAAATCTTAACACTGACAAGATCTCTCCCCCCCCAGAAATGTAATGAATGAAAAAAAATTAATTAATGTAGAACATTATAATAGATGGTAAAGATTTTTCTTTGGTTAGCCTATCATTGTATTGATACATTAGTATTTCCCCAGTAAGTCATTATGCTGGTCTCTACAGGATCCCATACCTGTGGACAGAGAGGTAGAGGTTTGTGTTTGGAGGAAGGTTCATTCCAGCCATAGCCCACATGGAAATCATACGAGAATAAAAACAGTAATAACATACTACAATGTTGATTATTATGGATCCCCTAATTTTCTGCCTGAGGCCTTCTTTGTCTTCTTACTGGAGGTTGTTCTTGCGTGCCTCCCTGTCTGAATTTTATACCCAATTACAGATAGCTGAACCTGGTGAAGTAAAGATACAAGGTATCAGCTCTTGGGTCATTACAATGTTTGATTATGAGGCATTTCAAAGCCAAAATCTTCTGTTTGGATATCTGTCTTCACTGTCTCAACAGATTTTGTGCTCTCAAAATCTGTGTTTTTAGGTCGATGTTATTTGTGTAACATATGACAAAGAAAGAACAATTAGTTTCTCATTAGCTGCTAGGCAAATATCATGCACTCAGATTTTAATCAGCCAATGAAAATATCATCAGAATATAATCCATTTGCTACATTTTTTCTCATTATAACATCTAAGAAAATGGCTAATATTTTTTATTTTGGTTCATGTGCAGAAACTTATTTTTGGATCTAACTTGCTGAGTATCTATTGGTGCTGTATATACTTGAGTATTTTATTTTATTAATAAAATTATATATATCCTATTCCTTGTGGATTTGGGTGGAAATATGTCTTCATTCTGGATTCTGGAAAGATGAATATTATTAAATTATAGGTGCTTGGTCCTGGCTTTTTGCCAAGATGACATGGTTTAGGCTTTTTATTTTATATGTCTCTTGGTACGTGATGCAGCTTTGGTTTACCATCCTGAGTGTAGGTGAACTGCCTACTTTATAGACACCTGTAGCAGAAAATGATATGAGTCTCCTAACCAAAATGATGGAAGTTGTCTTGTTTGTTTCTGTCTTTCATCTTGGGATTCTGTATAAGCAGTTTCAAACTTTCTCTTCCACGCTGGGGCCTGGACATACTTAGGTACTATCTGGAAAGCAGGGTCATAATAAATATATGTAAATTTTGTCTATTAGGAGAGTAATTTCTTATTCTAAACACAGAGGTGCTCAACCCTTAGCAGTAGGAGATACCTTGTGTCATCGAACAGTACTACAGAGCACCACAAAACCATTGCATTGCATTTGTGCCAATTGCTAATAATGCATCAGAATTATCAGATGTTGCTGTAATATAATCACTCATCTTTATGGTATAGATGCAGAATCCTTTAGTTTCCAGTCCTTTCACTCCAAGTTCAGTTGTTAAAAGGCACTGAAATATTGACCGTACTTCATGTCCTTATGCTGGTCAGAGAGATGCCATCTTTCCCCTCTCTCTTCCTGGTAAAGGTATTTGATTTCTCTGTTCTGTGATGTTACAACAGCTATTGTTGTGAATGTCCACCCTGCAAAGTTAGTGTTCATGGAAATGTAGGGGGGAAAAAGTGCCAGTGACTCAGTTACAGAAGGTTATACCAGTTTTCACTTGGGAGCACCTGAGTAGGAAGTGTATTAACTTCCACTATGGTCCTTCCAGTGGCTGTCCTGTGTCAGTCTGCTACAGCCATCCTTACAAGTTTTGGATTCAGTTAAGAAATGAAAAGGACCCCACCAAATGAGAAAACACAAAAATGTAGTTTAAAAATCAACATAGTATAAAATAAAAAATAAATTTTCACTTTGAAAATGAGTAGACAAATGAGAGTTGTAATGAGAGATAGTGTAGCTAATGGCTGATAGAATGTTTGCACATTCTAATTGTGAACAATTTGAAGGGTTGCATTATTTATCCATTGTAACAATTTTTTTATTTACAACAATTTTATAACAATTTTATTTAAAGAAGCATGTAATTACAAAGAATCACAGCACTACATTTGAGAAATAACTTTGGATTTATTTCTCCCCTATTTCCACTCTCCATCCATTAGATAAAATAAGACCTTGTGGGAATGCTTTTCATTGTAATGAGTGTAATGTGGTTCACTCCTTTTTGTCTAGTTGCATGGCAAGGAACTCTTTCTCTCTTTCAGGAATTGCTTAAGCCACTTCAGAGTCTGGTCACTGAACAGAAGAGGAAGCAAGCTCATTAGAAGAACTACAGTTAGATATGTGCATTGGTATGTGACATCACCAAGAGACTGTGGTGCTGAAGGAAATTTACCCTGTTTTTCACACTAACATATAATCTTAGGGGGAATGTGGGCTTCCATTATTTCCTTTAGAAGAAGCTAAGCTATAGATTTTTTGAAGAAAAGTCCTTGCCTTCAGGTAAAGAAAGATTTAAATACAGATAAGTACACTGACATATTTGTTTTATTTTGGTTATATAGTTCAAGTGTTTTGTTTCTTATGTAANTGGGGGATTGTAATATATATATTCCCTTTCCCGGGCCCTCCGGGTGTGTGTGGGTGTGGGGGGGTGTGTGTGTGTCTATCAGAGGGAGTCCAGGCTGGTCATAATTGGCAAATAACCCCATTTATTCCCCCATATATCTACCCTTTAATAAATTGCTGCCTTCCCTATCCGTCTCTTGTCCATTGATAAAACCTAATATCGTCCAAAACCAGGACAACTGTCTTTTACTTTCAAAGTTTCTTTCACTCAGACATCTTAGAATAATTAAATTTGGTGTCTTCTTGGTCTTGTGAGACAAGTGCATTTTTATCATGCATTTTGTAAAATGGATAAACCAAGTCAAAGTTAATGGAAAATCTGCTTCCATCATCACTAGAATTCCTATAATGAAACATGAAAATCTGAAAAAAGTTACAGGTGATTTTACTATATACTTGAAAACTGTGAAAAAACAGATCTTTGCAGCTGTATTTGATTTCAAACACAAATTCTCTCTTCCCTCCATGCCAGCTTTCATCACTAATTTAAAGAGGTCATACTTAAAGGCTTCAGAAGTATGAATAGAAAATGGAGAAAAAGAAGGAAACAGAACATATGCAAACCCTACTATTGATACATCTGTTAACTTAGCTAATGAATTGGGTCACAGAAGTTGACTGGAGGTGAGTACCAGGCCATATGTGCAAAATTTTATGTATCCAAACCTTTCTATCTCACATGTATTTTATTTCTACATCTAATTGTAAAAACCTTTCACTATGTGTAAAAGTCTTTGTTGTAGCATGACAAAAGATTACCCCTAGAATTAAAGGCACCTAGTGTTCTTAAAAAAAACATTACTTTTAAATTAATTGTATTGGAAATTTGTATGATTATGTGACTTAATTTGGTCATTTGTTCGGACAGAGGGCACTTGCTGGAATCAGGCTTTTAACCGTACTTTATCCTGATTGACCAGGCTTTTGGGGAAGGGGAAACTAAGATATATGTACACAAATTGTATGGGCATAAGTAGTTAATTTCTGTAAGAAATGTTTTAATGTTAGAATAGTCATCAAGAAAGAGTTAAAAGAGTGCAGGAAATACGCATCTGGTCATATGCCACATGAAAATCTGGTTCAATATCCCCTCAGCTTTAGTTTGACTGGATCTTGATGTAAGATGTTTGGTGGCATGTAGAGCACAGTGAACCTATGGCCTCATAATCTGTTGACAAAATCCTGGCTGACTGTCACAAGGCTGAGATTTC
The DNA here is from genome assembly GCA_013400695.1 of Neodrepanis coruscans. Lineage (NCBI taxonomy): Eukaryota > Metazoa > Chordata > Aves > Passeriformes > Philepittidae > Neodrepanis > Neodrepanis coruscans. The sequence continues at coordinate 5,440 of VYZS01057585.1, read as the reverse complement.
CCTTTGCATTTCTGGCCACAATAAAACTGGTTTGTGAGTGCAAGAGAATTGCTGCCAGAAACGCAGGACATTGCAGCAGATGCTGGATTTCCTGTGGGAGTCTGGCTGCAAGAAGGACTTTATAGCCAAGAAATGATATTGTGAGCAATCTGGTGAATAGTTATAAAGTGTGAAGGATCAGTAACAAAAGCTATTAATTTCAATCCTCGCCTACAGCAGGTCTGTAATTATATTTAATTCAAAAATCATATTCACAGGTAAAACAGAAAAGAGGGAAAATCAATTTTTTTTTCTCTATGTAGAAGATTTGTTTCCTAAGCTGGAATGCTTAGCAAGAGTCAGAAAGCACACTTCACAGGAGGTTGTAAAGTAGCTTAATTTAGAGGACAATGAGCTTGCCAAGCATCTATGGAAGGTCCTATTCTCTAACTTCTTGTGGTTTTTGTTAATATAAATACTGTGCTGTTCTCTTGAGACCAATTTTTCTTTTTCATCTCAGATCAATGGCCTAATGGCTTCAGAGCTGAACAGTTTGGAATTCTTAAAATAAGGACATTTTCTCTGTCCAGAATGCCATTTTTGTTGTTTGTTTTTCTTTCTTATAACTAACAGACTTCTTTAATAATTAATAAACACTCTGAGTGATATAGGCTAAGAAAATGTAATAGAACTGGTGATGCACAAATTCGATTTCCATTAAAAAGCCACAGACCCTTAGAGAGTGAGCACCAAACTTTATAATAGATACTAAAATGTAGTTTTCACTAGCATTCTCCTTGGATTTGGATTAATTTTCTTTTTTCAAACTGTTGGGGTTTTTTTTATGATCATGTTTCCCAAGCTGTTTTCTGTCCTTGTAAAGTCCACACGTGTCTAATTGAAATGAAACAGCATTTACTTAGAGATGGTCAACATATCTGTCCTGGTTTCAGCTGAGATAGTTTTATTCTTAGTAGTATTGGTACAAGTCTGTGTGTTGGATTCAGCATGAGAATAATGATGACACTGATGTTTTGACTGTTGCTGAGCCAAGGACCGTTCAGTGTCTCATGCTCTGCCAGCGAGCAGGTGCACAAGAAGCTGGGGTCAGCATGGCTGGCAGAGGAGAACCCAACTGGCCAAAGGTACATTCCACATCATGTACTGTTATGGCCAGTATATAAATGGGGGAGACTGACCACTTCTCCAGTGAGGAGTGGCTCATCACTGCTCAGGGATTACTTGGCATCTGGCAGCAGATAGAGAGCAACTGTGTTCATCACTTCTCATTCTTGTTTTTTGTTTTTTTTTCTCTCTGTCTCCTGTTCATTACAATTATTATTAGTAGTAGTAGTGGTAGTAGTAGTTGGAGGAGAAGGAGGAGAAGGAGGAGTTGGAGTAATAGTAGGATGTCATAAGATTGCCTTGTGTGTGGGTAGCACCATTAAGTTATCACCTATACAAATATGTAGGATGAATGGTGTGTTGAAAACATTCTGGTTATTCAAAATGTCTTACCAAACAGCAGTGGCAACTGAATTAATGTTGAAATGGAAACAATGGATCATTATAATAGAATTTAAATATTGAATATTGTTCCAGGAATGATAAATAAAAGGAAAGAATTATGATAAGCAGAAGGAAAGGAGCAGTAAAACCAGTGACTATCAAAGAATAGCTATTTTCAGTGGTGCAGGTCATATACCTTTACAGAAAAATGATACGATCATGAGTTTTCCAATATGGACATTATTGAAGTGGTTCTGTGTGGTAAGGTTTTGATAGAGGGGTTGCAGAGGTGGTTTCTGTGAGAAGTTGCTACAAGCTTCCCCTATGTTCAGCAAAGTAAATGCCAACCAGCTTCAAGATGGACACACTGCTGGCCAAGGCTGAGCCCACCTGTGACAGCATTGTCGCCTCTGGGACAGCATAGTTAAGAAAAAAAAAAGAAATTGTTGTACAAAAGAAAATTTCAGCCTGAGAAAAGAGGAGTGAGAATACATGAGAGGAACAGTCCTGCAGACACCAATGCCAGTGAAGAAGCAGGGGGAGGAAGAGTTTCCCCTACAGCCCATGGTGAAGACCATGGTGAGGCAGTATGTCCCCCTTGTTAAGATGAGATGGCTCTGCCTGAATTAAGGTGCAGATGAGTCCTTATGCCAAAGTCAATAGTACGGATTTTAGTTAACATGGTGTTGTGGTTTTACCACTGGGAGGTGTGGTACTGACAAGAGAGATCCAATAGAAGCAATACACACCAAAAAAAACAAAAACAAATAACAAGGTTTATTTTACACACACAGAAAACCAACAATAAAACAAAAAAACAGACAAATTAAGCNAGAAAGAAAGAAAGAAAGAAAGAAAGAAAGAAAGAAAGAAAGAAAGAAAGAAATCAAGTAAAAGATAGTTACTTCCTGTGGATTCAGTGGCATCCCAGTGGTCCTTCTTCATCTTGTCTTCTAGGTGGTGGGGGTTCCCACATAATTACTAAGTTTTCACTATTTATATATCTTAGCAAACACAGGTATGAATGCTCATTGGCTATATAAATCTATTATTCTATTGGTTAAATGATTCCCTTAGTTCTCATAATGAGGACTACATGCTCAGTCTTTTTTTTCTTTTAAGTCAGTGGGTTTCTTCAGTTGATGGTAATGATCTCTTGCTAGAATTACTTTTTACCCAGTTGAAGCTGATTTCATCACAGATGCTCAATTGTCTTTCCTTATGGCCCATAAATTCCACATTCCTTGTGTCTATTATAGTGATATATTCTTCTCCCAAAGCTTTTTTAACCTCCCCCTAGGTCTGCCATGGCACCTGGACAATAGTACTGCCTATATTTTACCTCAAGTTCCTGCTGTGGCGGCTTAATTTATAGTCCAAATTACACGTATGCATGAAGGGTATGTTCTAGGGGGCTTTGTTGGTCAGTGGTGATCACAGATGCCATCTGTCCCATAATTTGGCGTGATCTTCTTTGACCTGTGATGTGTGTATGAAGAGTTGCTTCTTTGCAATTTGACACAGTGGGATTTTTTTTCTCAATGAATTAACTAGGATGTGCTGAACAGATCTCACTTCCACCAGGCCTAGAGTTAGCACCATCCTGCAACTCCCTTCTGTGCTTATCTCTGTGGCCTTAACAGTGTTTGAAACAGGCAATGGTGTTCTTTAACTCCTTACACCACTGCAGCCCCTGGAGGTCCATGGTAGAGCAGATATCCTACTGCAGACCCTGGAGTAACCCATGTCAGAGGATGTGGATGCCTAAAGGAGGATGTGACCTTGTGTGAAGACCACAATTTAGCAGGTTCCTGGCAGGAGCTGTAGACAGAGGAGCCCATTCTGGAGCAGGTTTGCTGGCAGGATTTGTGACCCTCTGTGGGACCTGTGCTGGAGCAGGCTTTTTATGAAAGACTGCACCATTGGAAGGGACTCGTGCTGGAGCAGTTAGTGAAGAACTGTAGTCCATGGGAAGGACTCAGGCTGGAGAAGTTAATAGAGGACTGTCTCATATGGGATGAACTCCACACTGGAGCAGGGGAACAGTCCTCCTGCTGAGGAGGAAACACTAGCAGACATAACCTGTGATGAACTGACTGCAGCCCCCTTTCCCTGTGACCCTCTGCCCCTGGAGAGGAAGAAGGGAAAGAAATCAGTAGTGAAGCTGAGCCTGTGAGGAAGGGAAGAGAGGAGGAGAAGATTTAAAGATCAGGAATATTTATGGCTCTCAATAAGAATAATGTTATTTAGTATATACAAGATTATTCAGATTTGTAAACATTCTGGTAGGTGTACATAGCGGTAATAGCTGTTTCTCTGAGGGATAAAGAGACTTTTTAATTCACCATTGCAACTCACATCCGTTTAAGCAAATGTAAGAAATTCCACTTTCTAACTTCAATTAAATTCAAATTAAGCCGTCATTAGAAGCTCTGAGATCCCAGTAGTGATGATGTGAGCTTTCACATGTGTTAGGATTATAAGCAAGTGTGTGCGAAGCAGAAGACTGAAAACATTATTTCTTTAAGGTCATGTTTCAAACGAGTGTTGACAAGAGCTGAATAGCATAATGGTTCTGATTACAAATCTCTAGGCAAAAACTTGATTTTAAAGAAAGATGGACTCAAAATGCAATGAAAATTAGTTTTCAGGACTGAGAAGGTGTTCCTTCTTTATTCCTTTTTTTTTTTTTTTGTACTTTTGACATAAATTGAAGTGCTCATTAGTTTTGCTGCAATCAATACTTAAGATTATAATTAGGGTTGAATTATATGCAAATTATGAATTTTATGAAGTTATGAATTATATGCAAATAATACTAGAATAATTTTACTACCTTCACTACTGACCATGATTCTTCTGTCTTCGGGACAAGACACATTACTCCCATTTTACCTTAATGAGAAGTATGTACAGGTGAGTTGCTTCCATTTACGCTGAGTAATCCAAATCCCTCCTATGATGTTTTCCAAGGGGAAAGATTAATGCTAGGGTTTAGCTAGTGACATCATCCCTGGTTTGTATCTGTTGCTGCAGAAACTGAGTCTAAATCCTGTTCATTCTTGAGAGTCTGACTGTCTGAATATTTCTTCAGTTAGATTCAGTTAGAAAATAAAGGATTGTAAAAGTGTATTTTGGCAAGAAAGATGAGAATATGATGTAAAGAGATGGTCTCAGCTAAAACAAAAAGTGAAAACAGCAAAAAAGTCCCCCAAAATAGTTCAGAAAGAGGCACATTAAATGTTGTCCCTCTGTGTTAGAAACTTCTTAATCTCTTTAGCATTCATTAACTATCAGGGATACTACCAGCCTAGCTAGGTGTACTACTACATATAATAAAAAAAAATCTTAAATTTTCTACTAGCTTAAAATAAACAGCCACAAAAAAAAAAAAAATAAGAATTATTTCAGGATTTGGCATCAAAAATGTGGAAGGATGCAGGCTGAATTTTAGAATTGATGTATTCTCATAATCCTCTTAATTCTCTAGTTCAGCCAAGAAATTTTATGAAACATAACAGGACCAAATGAATGAATTCTGTATGAGTAAGGAGTCCATTATAGAATTGCTTCTGCAGTTCAGTGTGGAATACTCAGGCATAGGACAAGCTGTGCAATGGATCACTTCCTCAGATTTTCCTTCTCTGTCACTCAACAGAGGCCCAGTTCTTGTGCATGTTTAAAGGATATGACAGAGAACACAAGAACACCTGTTCTTACAGAGTTCAGTTTGAGGGGGTGGTTTTGAGTGTATTGTTAAAGATTTATCTATCTTTTATTACTGTGAAGAGGTTCTTGATAATTACACTAAGATGGTTTCCAGCATTCTACAGTTTCCAGATGATTTATGTTTTTTTTTAATATATGCATGCATTTTATAAATGATGATCAAATGTCAGAGCGTCCTGATCTAGAGAAAAAAAATAAAATTTGGTGGTTTTTTTTTTTTAAT